>JAJOZX010008628.1:0-179212 GCA_023014485.1 Bathynomus jamesi
CTTTCACCCTCGGAAGGTGTTGCTTAGTGTTTGGTGGGATAAAGGTGGTGTAATACACTTTGAAACTTTACACACACAACCAAACAATCACCGCTCAAGTCTACTGTCAACAACTGAATCGATTGAACACTGCACTAAAAGAAAAGAGACCTTCTTTGGTTAATCGGAAAGGAATCGTGTTCCACCACGACAACGCACCCTCATACCACTCGGATCACTTAACTGCAAAAATTGAGGAGCTTGGGTGGGAAAAACTTCAACATCCTCTAGACCTTGCGCCTTCAGATTATCATCTCTTCAGGAGTCTGCAAAACTATCTTGACGAGAAACAGTATACTTCTTTAGATGACCTGCACACCAGACTTTGTACGTTTTTTGCCTCAAAACCGCCTGAATTTTATAAAAATGGCATTGAAAAGCTTGTAGGACGTTGGCAGTGTGTCATTGATTCCGATGGAAAATATATACTAGATTAAAATGTTTCAGTTGAGTTTTTTTTTTGTCTTTCAAATTCCGATCTAAAAAACGACATTACTTATGGGATGACCTGATATATTATATACAGTATATGATGAATAAAACCACGAAGGAAAGGAAACAGAATGGTGCTCAAGCGCTTTCGTCTAATGACATCCTCAGGAACACTGAAGTACATAAAGAGTTACAGCCTATATTTAGGTTACAAAAAAAAAAGATATATATATATAATAAACAGGAAAAAAAATAAAGGATTGTAGGAGGAGCATACAAATTTGTAAGGAAAAAACTACCGATTTTAGCACTCTACCCTTCTTGTCTAAATCCGTTCTGAACGAATTCAAAACAACGGGATCGAGTTGAAAAAGACCTTTGCTTATGTTGAAGTTATTTGTAAGTTGGATAATGGCAGACTCAAGAGTATTTCTATTAACAATGTTGCTAGAGTTGCAATGTTGCAACCATGGGATGCGGTACGTCGACGATATTTTGTGTATCTGGCCCATGAATCGTGACCTGGATGTCTTCCTCCTTCAGTTAAATGATCAAGTCCCCTCCATTAAATTTACTTTAGAAGTGGAACAAGACAACTCAATCCCGTTTTTGAATGTGCGTGTACACTGTACATAGGGAAAGCCCAGGTTTTAAATTTAGTATCTATCGGAAAAAACAAACAATTTGTCCTACGTACACTTTCACTCGGAACATGACACCCCCACTAAGGCCATTTTTTCTTCATTGTTTCTCCGCGACCTTAGGATCGCCAGTCCGGAATACATCGATGCCGAATTGGAAAAAAATCAACGGTATTGGAAGTGATCTGTGTTACCCACCTGCGTTTATGGAATCTTGTCTCAACAAGGCAAAACGAACCTTCTATCGTGTGAATAATAGCACTCGTACTTTGTCAAAAAATATTTTAGTACTTCCATTTTTCCCGGGCTTTTTAGACATTGCTAATGTACTTAAACTTTTCGATATTAATGTAGTATTTTCATATAACAATATTGTGAAAAATATCATAGTAAAAAATAGCCCTACCAATAATTCAGGCATTATCTATAAAGTTGGTTGTAAACAATGTGATTCCTTTTACATAGGTCAGACGGGAAAGGATTTTCACACACACGTGTAAAACAGCATCAATATTCCGTTAGAATGGGACAGTCGTCCAGTGCCCTTTTTGTCCATTTGTCAGTTATATCCCACTGTATTGATTGGAATAGTGCTTCAGTTTTGTTTCACTCTAGCAACATTGTTAATAGAAATATTCTTGAGTCTGCCATTATCCAACTTACAAATAACTTCAACATAAGCAAAGGTCTTTTTCAACTCGATCCCGTTGTTTTGAATTCGTTCAGAACGGATTTAGACAAGAAGGGTAGAGTGCTAAACCTTTGGTAAACTTGTATGCTTCTCTAATAACTTTTATTTTTATATATATCGGACTTAGACAAGAAGGGCAGAGTGCTAAAACCTGGGCAGATTTCCAGTATAAATTTGTATACTCCTCTTACAAGTTTTTTTATTTTTCAATTTATTATTTTTTTTAATTAACCATAACATTGGTTGGAAACAATTCATTTGATCTTGTGTTGGATTCGGGCAGTGCTAAAATCGGTAGTTTTTCCTTACAAATTTGTATGCTCCTCCCACAATCCTTTATTTTTTTCCCCCTTTATTGTATATGTACACACACACACACACACATATATATATATATACACATTTTTTTTTTTGTAACCTAAATATAGGCTGTAACTCTTTATGTACTTCAGTGTTCCTGAGGATGTCATTAGACGAAAGTGCTTGAGCACCATTCTGTTTCCTTTCCTTCGTGGTTTTATTCATCATAAATATTTTTCAAGTGTTACTTTCATGAAATAATTTATATATATATATATATGTGTGTGTGTGTGTGTGTGTGTGACGCAGAAGAGGTGGAGGCCCTACAAAGGGACACGAACAGAATATACAAAAAGTTAGAAGACGACAACATGAAATTCAACACGAGAAATTTTAGCTCTTTCGATAAAGTAGAAATAAAGAGTTAAAGAGGCAGCATATTATGCAGCAGATAAAGAGGGAATTCAGAGAAGCACGAAAACAAAAGATTTAGAGATTATAACGATCGACGATGCGAAATTTGAGACAAAATCAGATAGCGATGAACAAAACAAAAGGACAGATACTGAGAACCTTTAAAAAGGAGAGACCAGAAAGTAATGCTGAAAGCACTGATCATACCAAATCTTGAATACTGTTCGCTGTTCAGTCTTTACGTCCCATATCAAAAGGAAGAAATTAATAAAGTAGAAGAAATTCAAAACAATTTCACAGCAAAGAATGCAAATTAAATCTGTATTCGCTGGAGAGAGAGAGAGAGAGAGAGAGAGAGAGAGAGAGAGAGAGAGAGAGAGAGAGAGAGAGAGAATTTGGAAAATGATCGAAAAACTGGTAGTTAACCTCAAACTAAACCCAATTAACATCTAAAAACACTGGAAAATAGGAAAGGTAGACTGTGTAGTGTTCTCAAACTAAAGGCCCGACAAGGGACGCCCTTAACACAAGGAAAAGAGCTTATTTGTCAGGGGGCCAAGACTTCTTACCAGCTTCCAAAGGACCTCAAGAACGTCACAGGGTTCAAAGCTGAAATCTTCAAAAGAAGACTAGATGCCTGGATTAGGACGGTACCAGATGAGCCGGGTGTGCCTGGCTATGTGCAATGGGGGATCGCGAGAGCAACTCGCTTCTCCACCAAGCCATGGGACTACCAGCTTGACCTTCGTATGGAGAGAGACGAACACACGGAACTGCTACGATATATTATATATATACTGTATATATATATATATATATATATGGTAGCACAGTTGATCGATTGTTGAGGCGTGGTTGATATCGTTGAAATGTAGTTGATCCTGCGGTGCTGGGGCCTTCGGGCCCAGTAATTGTGGGGCATGCGGCCCCATCTAATTTCGGACAAGTTTATACAAACAGGATAAAGAAAATGGAAAAAAAATTACTGTTTCAAATAATTGTATTTCCTTATTCTAACCTAAACATCAACTCCAACATACATTTAACATCAACAAGTGCTTCATTCTAATACTCATCAGTTTGAATAGTCTGTGGACACTTCTCAAAAATTCCATCCAGTTTGTGAAATCGAGAAAAGTCATTCTGTCAATAAAACTATAGAAAAGATCGCAGCCATGAAAATCATGAGCTTCACATCCGAACCCATTGTGTCAAGATTTGTGAAGCTGCATTTAAAATCTAAGTTCCTCGTGAACTTAAAGTAAATATTAAGCTTTCATTTCCTTAATAATTTCTTTTCAAATTCTTCGGTATGAAATTATTTACTGCGACATTTCCATAGATAGATAGATAGATAGATAGATAGATAGATAGATAGATAGATAGACAGACAGACAGAATCAGCTCCATTATATTAGAGCTAAAGATAATAAATTAACATCAATACTCGGTTTCAACCATGCGTCAACAGTCGATCTATCAACCGTGCTACATGGATATATCTGCTTGGAATTCAGATTTCGGCTATTTAGGTACTTCTCTGTACCCTCTTGGTTAGGTAGTGGTTCGGATCTCACGTAAAGTTGTCACTCCCCTCCGTCATATCACCTTCTAAGATGTTACCAAGAGTGTTAAACATCACAGAACATAATTATAAAGAAGAAAAGGCAAACCAAACGAATATAATCTTATAATGAAGTTACTTTTCCGTGGGGATAGCTATCTAATGTATGATATAACGGAAGACAAATATTTGGAATCTCTCTATTCAGAGATCGCGTATATATTGCGTACGCATTTCAGTCTCGTTATATGCAATAATTATCGTCATTACCGTATACGTGTATGCGAGATTATCGTACATATACGAGTACATAAAAACTACCGTCAACAGCAGATGAAAAAAAAAACCTTTTGTTCCGTCTTTTCATTGCCATTGGACGCCATTTCATTATAGTAAATCTGCAGCATATCGTATACGTACAGGTACCTCGGATAAGGTTATTACACATTTATGTTACATTATCGGTTTATCGTATCGCATCATCGTATACTGTCCTTTTATGGTACAATATTATGGTGTTCCGTGCTTGAGGCAACCCAATTCTGAAAGGAAGACTCCATTTTAACTTAATTTCCTTTTGCTGATGCAGTGGCGGATTATATATATATATATATATATATATATATATATATATATATATATATATATATATATATATATATATATATATATATATATATATATATATATTTATTACAGAACGCTAATAATGAGAAATTAAAAGAAATTTAAATATATACATATACAGTGCAGCAGTTAACTTACAATATTTAAATCCACGGGCATATACGAGTATATCAATTGAAGTAGAGTTTATACTTAAATATATACAATAATTCCAGAAATTTCAAATCTCCTGCACTAAAAGCACAATAAGAATTTTAAAAATCAGACACGTAAGGCATGATCACTGTTGACAGAATGGATTCATATATTTGAATTATAAGGTACAGTCAGACGGCAATTAGTACGATAATTCAATCATAGGTGCTCATATGTTCGCGTTTTAAATTAGCGGTTAGTGCTGCCAATATAATACCGAGCGTTGCAAGCAAGGCATAAATATTCATAAATTACGCGTATCACATATCACGAGGAAAGAGCGCTGGGATCACTCGAAGATCAGGGCCCCAGCCTTCTTTAGTTAGCCTTATAAGGCTAACTAACGGAAATATCACGACCTGACCTAACCTAACCAATCGTCAGGTCAATTGTACACCCTTGACGAGTGATTAGGTTAGGTCGTGATATTTTCGTTAGTTAGCCTTATAAAGCTAACTAAAGAAGGCTGGGGGCCCTGATCTTCAGGTGATCCGAGCGCTTTATATTTAAAAAAAAAAAAAAAATAGAATTATTATTTTTAACAAATATATATTTGAAAAAACTGGGATAATTTTCTTTTTTTTTTAAGAGTTCAGTTCCTTCTTCATCTTATACGACGCATAACTCAAATACAGTAATTTAATATTTATTATTTTCAGGAACAGCTGGTTGAATATATATATATATATATATATTATATATATATATACACACAGGGTGCCCCATAAGTCCGGCATCATAGGAAAAATAATTAAAAAAGCAAAACAAAAGCTTTTATTTACAGAACGTGCTCAATATGTCCACCATTGTTTTCAATACACAAATTCAGACGTGATACCCAGTAGTCAGCAAGCACACGGTGAATGATGTCAGGAGTAATGGTGTTACATGCCCCAATAATGCGCTGCCGCAAATGTTCAACACTCCTAATTTTTCTCTGCGGATACCAGCGCTTTCAAGTGGCCCCAGAGATAAAAATCTAGTGGCGTGAGATCCGGGCTTCTAGCTGGCCATTCCACAGGCCCTCGACGTCCTATCCAATGACCAGGGAATTGTTGGTACAGGTATTCCCTTACTTGGGTGCTGTAATGTGCAGGAGCGCCGTCTTGCTGGAACCATGTTGCGAAATTTCCTTCTTCGTTCAAGACACTGGGAAATGCCTCTTCCTTGAGCATACGTAGGTAGGTGCCTCCAGTGACATGTTCATCGAAAAAGAGGGGGCCTATGATGCGATCCTTTCAAATGCCACACTATACCATCACCCGAGATGCACCTTGTTCCTTTGAAGAGGTATACCAGTGAGGGTTGTTTTGAGACCAGTAGCGGGTGTTCTGTCGATTTACCTCACCATTTCCATAAAAAACAGCCTCGTCACTGAACAGAATGGTGGACGGGAAATTGGCATCCCGAACATATTGTTCCGTAGCCCATTCACAAAATTCCATCCGCCGGTCGGGATCATCTTCGCTTAATTTCTGTAAGATCTGAAGTTTATATGGATGCCATTTGTGAGCCCGAAGAATGCGATAGATGCTACTTTTCTACACTCCTGTCTCGGCGGACAATCGCCGAAGAGACTTATTGGGACTTCTGTTAAAATGAGCCAGGATAGCAGTCGCTGTATCATCGTCAGTGGACCTCCTTGAAGGTCCACTGCGTGGTTTATCTTCTATGGATCCTGTTTCCTTAAACTTTGCAACAAGTCTGCTAACACAACTGTGTTATTGGCTCGCGGTCTGGATGCAGTCTGTTAAATTCAGCAGCGGCCTCTCTTTGACTCCGATTTCCTATGAGTAGAAATAGAAAAATATGAATTTCTCCTATGATGCCGGACTTATGGGACACCATATATATATATATATATTCCCGCAAGGGGGTTCTAAGCTCGTGCTCTTGAGTGCTCTTTGTGCTCGTTTGTACGTGCTTGTTCCAGAAGGTTTCACGTGCGCCCTCCCGGCCCTAGCACCCAAGGATGATGGAGCTCGACCTTGCAGTCCTTGGTCTTTTTCCACTTCGACTGTCCCCTCTACCCTTTCTTATTCCTCTGTCTTTCCTCTCACTTTTTCTTTGTTTTCCCGCCGAGATATGCCCTTTTAAATAGAGGCGAATCGGTTCTTCCCGAACTTAAAAAAAAATATATATATATATATATATATATATATATTATATATTAAACTATTCGATGTGTTGACGGACAGGATTAGAGGGGAGGCGCCGTGGTGCATGATGTATGCAGACGATGTTGTGTTGAGTGGGGAGACGAAAGAGGTTATGGAGCAGCAGTTGGAAAATTGGAGAGAGGCGTTGGAAAGTAGGGGGATGAGAATTAGCCGAAAGAAGACCGAATATATGAGATGTGATGTGCAGCAGGACCGAGGAGGGGAAGTGACTGAGTGGAGAGCGTGGATGCAGAGGGGGGAGCAGAGAGAGAGATAAACTGTAGAATACAGTCGGGGTGGAAGAACTGGAGAGACGTATCAGGGGTGCTCTGTGATAAGAGGGTCCCAGTGAAACTGAAGGGAAAGGTATTCAAAACAGTGGTGAGGCCGGCAATGTTGTATGGAATGGAGACTGTGCCAATGAAGAAGAGCAATGAAAGAAAAATCGATGTGGCTGAAATGAAGATGTTGAGATGGATGTGTGGAGTGACGAGGAGGGATAGGGTCAGAAATGAGCATATAAGAGGAACAGTGAAGGTGGCGGAAGCATCTAAGAAGGTGCAGGAGGCCAGGCTGAGGTGGTATGGACACGTCAGGAGAAGAGAGGACTAGTATGTGGGGCGCAGAGTGCTGGAGATGGAGTTGCCGGGACGGAGAAGAAGAGGAAGACCGAAGACGAGATGGAGGGACTGTGTGGTGGCGGACATCAGGGAGAAGGACTTGGAGGAGGACGTGGTATACGACAGAGGAGAGTGGAGAAGACGAACCAAAAACAGCGACCCCATGTAAAGATGGGATAATAAGCTGCGGAAGAAGAAGAAGAATATATATATATTAAACAAATTTAAAATATGCTTCTCAATTAAACATTTTGGGTACCAATTACAAAAATACTTTAATAAAAACCCAAACTCCAAATCCAAAAGCCCATAACTAGAAGCGGTTTTAAAAATCCTATGAAGGAGGATTTTCATGTTCAGTCTAAATAGATAAATATGGACGGAGACAAAAAATTAAGACCAGTCCAGTTGTTGTTTTTTTCCTATAAACTGAGGCAGAAAAACTATTAACTGTCTTGGTAACTAAAACATCGAGGAAGGGTAAATTCTCATTGGTTTCAGTTTCCATAGTAAACCTAATATTGGGGTTTTTATCATTTAAGTAATCTAAAAATTTAGAAGCCTGTGTAAGAGAATCAAATAAGATGATGTCTACATAACTACAGTAAAATTTAAGTTAAAAAAGTCCAGGAGACATTCATTCAACCATTTCCTTTCTTAACATCAAATACAGTTTGCTGGCGACGGAAGGACCATACCCATTACCCATGGTATACCCATGGCGATACCGTCCACTTGGGTATAAAAGGTATCATCGAAAATAAAGTATGTATACAACAGAGCAAGTTGTAATAAACGTTTAAACTATCTTACGCGCAAACAGTTCACCAATGAACCCCTTCTAATCATCAGAGTACAAAGCGTTAGCAATTATGTAGTCTCCACAAGAGGAATATTTGTGAGATATATATTTCACGTTGAAATTAGCCATGTAAGTATCATACCAAAATTCACTGCATGTCCGTCTCCTTTTCACGTCCAAACGGCTGAACCGATTTTCATGAAACTTGGTGGCAACAACCCCTGGGATCCGTGGTGTGTTTTTAGCAATTTTTTTTTTCTAAATCGGGTCCCCCCCTCAAAAAAAATTAGCCCAATTTATCCCCCTAAAAATTATATACTAGAACACGAAGCACTTAAATTTCAAGATTTTGGCCCATTGCTCTTGGGATATGAAACTCGAAATTTTGATGGTTGCTTTCTTTCATGAATTTGCTGATCTGCTTTTCTGGCTATTAGAAAAATATAAAATTTTATAAAAGCGTGGACTGGTGGCTTTCCCAATCCTTAATGTCTACGAGTAAACCAAGTCCCAAAACGATTCTACAGAGTTTCATACACTTTCGTGGAATGAAGAAAATCAAGTTGGTCAATAAATTTAGAAAAGAATAGAACCATAAAAATTTTTAGGTACGCATCGGAAGCCATGATAAATAAAATAAAAAAACCGTGACAAATTGTATTTGAAATTTAACTGCTTCGTGAACTTCAAGTTAAATCTATAAAGCTGTATTTAAAATTAAGTTATTCGTAAACTAATTACAAATTACAGTAAATGTTAAACTCTAACTCGTTTAAAGGATTGTAATGCCAACACATATTAGTACCGTGACTGTAGAGTAAAAATTTATTGTCCAAAGAGTGCTAACTGTTTGGACAATAAGAACTGGACAGTAATAACTTGGAATAACTGTTATTACTGTCCAAAGAGTAATAACAGGAACTAGCAAAAATATTCCGCCCGTACAGCAGATTTGTTTGCTAGTTATGTTAATTATTCAAATGTGTAATTTCAGTGGCGAAGCTAAAAGAATTGGAAACAATGGTCAAAGGTTGGATCATCATCAAGTTGACTAAATATTTAGCCATTTTAAAATTATGGGTATTACCCACTAAAAGAATAGGACGAATGAGACAATTTCAAAATTCTTGATTGCTTTTTGTGCGGGACATTTGAGACTTCTGAGGTCGTTGTAAACCCTATATTTAAATACAAACCCAACCGCGGATTTAAATATTGTAAGTTAACTGCTGTGCATAATATACATATAATTTAAAAAAAAAAATTTATTTACTTCTCACTATTATCGCTTTGTGGTTTTATTGCATTTTGCATTTACTGTTTTAGAATCACTGATGATGGAGACAGTTTCTAAAACGTCGGAATAAATGTTCGTTCCTGCCTTGGTCATTCTTTTCATCTTGAGACTGCATTTCCCAAGGAACAAGCCTCTCCCCGATATATATATGATGCAAATCCACAAGGATAAAGTAAAAATTATTCCCAGGTCTTTCGTGTATTCAGCAATACACCTCGTCAGGGAATCAAATTACGTCATTCCCTGACGAGGTGTATTGCTGAATACACGAAAGGCCTTGGAATCTTTTTTCTTTGTCCTTATAGATTTGCATCATTCATTCATTTCACGTGTTTAAGTGTGAAATTCACCCTATATATATATATATATATATATATATATATATATATATATATATATATATATATATATATATATACAGGGTGCTTAAATTATTTTTACCATTTTTATGACTAATATTTCATTGCTTACCACTCTTTTTTTTATGTAAGTGTGTTTATTTGCTTGTCTTTTAATAATAATGGTTTTTTTCAGGGATTGTGTGAATGATTAGTGAGTGAACCCCATTCAATAGAAATGGTTACAAGGTTTACATTAGAGCAATGCAGAAATCTGCGTTGCTCTAATGTAACTTTTTTGAAGCACCTTCTGTAAGTGTGTGCAATACAAACTTAAGACATATGCGCGGAAATGATTTTGGACCGGATTGTTCATTTGATTATGGCAATACAAAGGATTGTCGCTGCTAGTGGTAATGAGGCACGTACGGGAGCCTCTATATACTTGGCAATGATGCTGCGAGCTGCTCGTACCCTGTTTCGTGTAAAGCAGTGAATCCTTCCTTCCCATTTATACTAAAGCTATTCATGTCTTTCTCAAGCAGTGTAAATAAACACACATACAGAGTATACTGTATATGCTTCAGCTCTTTTCTTTTTGACAGGGGGAGGGGTTACAGTGTGAGAGCGTGAAAGAGGAGGGAGAGAGGGAGAATTCTAGAGGGCATCCTGTTTGTTGTATGTTCAGGACAGGAATACATCAAGAAAACAAATGATTTTACAATAATGTAATTTGTACCTGTCTGCATAGCGGAAAAAACTCTCTCTCTCTCTCTCTCTCTCTCTCTCTCTCTCTCTATATATATATATATATATATATATATATAGAGAGAGAGAGAGAGAGAGAGAGAGAGAGAGACTCAAGGACCTTTCGGTCCACTCGGGAAGGTTCCTGTTATTAAACTGTTCGCTTTTTTTAACTAATCTAGCAGTAGCAGAAAGCTGGAAAGAAAAGCATGAGGTTTTCTCCCCACCCTCCCTGCCAGAGGCGGGTACGGAAAAAAGGTTGAAAAAATACCTTGACCCTAGAAAAGTAGCCAAGGAAATTTTACAGGAAAGAGAATGTATAGTATAAGCTAGCTCTACAATTACGCCATGCATACAGAGATCGTACACTAAATAGCACCGCTGTATAAACTAACCAATATTATATTTATGCTGATCCCACATCAACTACTTGGTATCGTTAAAAACCTCGAACATATGGAAACAAGAATTAACAACAAAAATCAATTTTGTCACACCATGCCCTCACCCGTTACGTGCATCCAGTCAACCGAAAGAAAAAAAAATTGTGTCGGCAGAAATGCAATTCTACCTCACTTAATCCATGTAATGCATATTTTTTATTTATTTATTTATTTTTTTATGAAATTACATGTTTCAACAAAATATTTTTCTACTATTCTTGGACACATTAACAAGGGATGAAAGTGTATGAGCCTGTTTCCTGTAATTGGATGTCTGTCCTGTGTATGTCTGCCAACTCTCAGTCTCTCTCATCACAAGCAGGAGAAATCCATTTGCATTTAAAGGATTTCTGCAAAGGAAGAAGTGTTTTCGCTATTTGCTTTTCAAATCTCATCAAAATGAAATCAAAACTAAGCGATCTGTTCGTACATAGGAATTTCGACGAGTTTGTTGCAATATATATACTTTTTCAGAAATTTATCAATTATTATTGAGAGAGAGAGAGAGAGAGAGAGAGAGAGAGAGAGAGAGAGAGAGAGAGAGAGAGAGAGAGAGACGTACGACACGTTCGCAACAATCGATCACTAAAAAAATAAAAATCTCAGGCTATTAAATTTAAATTTACTTCACTACAATTCTGAATAATTCTAAATAATAAAACTAATTTAAGGTACACGCTGCTCCCAGCATCAATACCAAGTATATAGAGAATCGACGTATGAACGACGATTTCATACAGGGTTCATCACCACTGGAAGTAACAATGTTTTGTTTTTACATATTGCAATGAGTTGTCTCATCCTTAATGAGTTTTTCGTTAGTTTAATTCTGATTTTAAATATAGAGGGTGTCCACAAAATCACGTATCATCGATAAAGTCCATTGACTACAATGTCTATTTCAATGATGCTCGGCTTTATGGGCACCATGAATGTCAGGTATATGATATGATTATTATATCGTCAAGGCATAATAAATTAGAATTTTTGTTATAAATTGATAATAAATGTATGTTACATGTTCGTAACAAAGAATCCAAAAATGTTCGGCTAAAACAAAAGTTTCTGTATTCGTAAAAATTTGAATGGCATTATTATTCCATGAAAGATCAAAACAATCTGTTCATATATTATACTCGCGTATATATATATATATATATATATATATATATATATAATATATATATATATATGATGCAAACCCACAAGGAAAAAGAAAAATGATTCCAAGGCCTTTCGTGTATTCAGAAGTACACCTCGTCAGGAAATGATGAGGTGTACTTCTAAATACACGAAAGGCCTTGGAATTATTTTTTTTCCTTGTGATTTGCATCATTCATTCATTTCACGTGTTTAATCGTAAAATTCATCGTATATATATATATATATATATATATATATACATATGATACAAGCCTAAATATATAAACTTGGATTTTATATGACCTAAATACAATTTTTTTTTTTATGCAGCAGGGAGGGACCAAGGGAAAATGCCAGCAAAAGCGCCTCTCCCCTCCCACAGAAAAAGAAGAAAGCCAAAATCAAGGTCCGAGTTTTCGAGATGCCTAGACACACTGCGTTTGAAAGATGGGAGGTCATAGACAGGAGGAAAGATGGATTGAGGAAGATTGTTCCAGAGTTGATTGGTTGAGTAGGTGAAAGACAAAATACCGATTAACCCTTGCATTAGATAGTTGGACAAAAAAAGAATGAGAAGGTGTAAAAAACCTAGTACTGCGTGCTCTCCTTAAAGGAGAAGGCATGCAGTTAGAGAGTTCAGAAGAGCAATGTCCGTTATAATAGCGATAGTAAAGAGAGAGTGAGGCAGCATTGCGGCGGAGAGAGAGAGCGAGAGAGATTGAAGACAATCAGTAAGAGGTGGGGAATTGATGAGACGAAAAGCTTTTGATTCCACCCGGTCAAGTACGGCTGTGTGGGTTGAGCCACCCGACACATGAGAACCATACTCCACACAGGGGTGAACAAGACCCCTGTACAGAGACAGCAACTGAGTGGAGGTGAAGAAACCGCGGAGGCGCTACAGCACACCTAACCTCTTAGAATCTGTTTTCGAAAGAGTAGCTGTGATCTGTCCAAGAAAGATCACGAGAAAAGGAAACGCCAAGAATGTTAAGAGAAGAGGAAGGATTGAGTTGTGTGTTGTTGAAGGTAAGGGGATAGTCGTGTGGAAGATTGTGATGAGTAGACGGATGGAGAAACTGAGTTTTTGAGGCATTGAAAGCCACAAGGTTTTCTCTGCCCCAAATCAGATATAGCAGAAAGATCAGATGTCAGGTGTCCCATAGCCGTCCTACGCGAATCATGAAGTGACTGCTGTGAGGGGCGCCTTGGGAAGCGGGTGGAGAAGTGAAGAGTGGAATCATCATCGGCATAGGAATGAATAGGACGAGAAGTGCGAATTAAAAGATCATCAATAAATAAAAGGAAAAGTGTGAGTGACAGGACAGAACCCTGAGGAACACCCTTGTTAATAGCTTTAGGAGAAGAACAGTGGCCATCTACAACCGCAGTTATAGATCGGTCAAAAAGGAAATTAGAGATGAAGGCACAGATGAAAGGATAGAAACCGAAGAGGGCAGTTTCGAAATTAAGGATTTGTGCCACTCTCTATCAAAAGTTTTTGATATATCTAGCGCAATGGCAGAAGTTTCACCGAAATCCCGAAAGGATGACGACCAAGAGTCGGAGAGATATGCAAGATGATCACCAGTAGAGCGTCCCTTGCGGGATCCATGCTGACGATCTGAAAGATGATTGTGAGAAGAAAGGTGTTTAGGAAACTTCCTATTAGGGACAGGCTGAATGAAAGCGAACTTTCAGCAGGAAGGAAAAGTACCAGATGAGAGACAAAGACGAAAGAGTTTGCCTAGGCAGGGTGTCAGTACAGAAGCACAATTCTTAAGAATAGGGCAGAAAAAACGTCTTTTGAAGAGATTCTAATTTCAGACATAATAAAGTCAGAGGGAGAGGAGATGGAGGAACAGCATCGGAGTCGTCCTGGGTTGAATTGTAAGCTAAAGTTTAAGCGAAGAGTTCAGCTTTGTCAGGAGAAGATACGGCAACTGTGCCGTCGGAATGGAAAAGAGGAGGGAAAGAAGAGGAAGTAAAGTTGTTGAAGAGTTTCTTAGCTAGATGCCAGGAAAAGCGAGAATAATTAGAATTGGATAGATTTTCGCATTTTTGTCGGATGAAAGAATTTTTGGCGAGTCGAAGAACAGATGTTGCACGATTCCGGACAGAAATATAAGCTGAGTAAGAGTCAGGAGTTGGATGGCAGCGGTACCTTCTGAAACCGCCTCTTTGTTATGGATAGCATTAGAACAAGTAAAGTTAAATCAAGGTTTTTTTTTTTTGCATTATTAGTAGGAAGAGAATATGGAATGTACGCCTCCATGCTCAAGAGAATCACCCTGTGATGCCTCAGCACACCCAGAAGGGCCCCGGCGAAGGAAGCAGTAATCATTCCATGGAAAATCACAGAAGTACTGCCTAAGGGCCTCCCAATCAGCGGCGCCGAAGTGCCAAAGGCGCATCCTCTTGGGAGGATCCAAAGGCCGAATTGGAGCGATAGGACAGGAGACAAATATAAGATTGTAATCGGAGGAGCCCAACGGAGAAAAAAATTTCACAGAGTAAGAAGAAGGATGAGAGGTAAGAAATAAATCCAGAATGTTGGGCATATCTCCAAGGCGATCGGGGATACGAGTAGGGTGCTCTAGGTCATTTAGGATAGAAAAGTTGTAAGCTAGTTCACAAGGGATGTCAGTGAAATGGGAAGAAAGACAAAGGTGGTGGTGCACATTGAAATCTCCTAAAATGGAGATTTCAGCAAAGGGTGCGCGGGAAAGAATGTATTCCACCTTGGAAGTGAGGTAGTCAAAGAATTTTGGATAGTCAGTAGAATTATGAGAAGGTAAACAGCGCAGATGTACTTCAGTTTGAGATTGGCATGTAAGCCGTAGCCAGAGGGTATAGAATTCGGAAGATTCGAGTTCGGGAACACGAGAACAAGTTAAGTCATTGGCATATACGTAACAACCACCTTTCGAGTGAAATTGAGTACAGAGAAAGTAAGAGGGTACAGAAAAGGGGTTGCTGTCAGTCGTCCCAGACACCCGAATTTCAGTGAGGAAAAGATGAGGAGGTTTAAAGGAGAAGTGTTCAACAGATTGAAAATTTGAGAAAAGGCCACGAATGTTGCAAAGTTTAAGAAAAGTGAATCAGACAGGGAGGTCCAGAACATTTCTAATTCCAAAACGAATAATGGAGGTTATATTTTCGCAGAAGGAAAGATATTTAATTGGTGGACTTGTTTATTTTATTTTATTCTACAGTGTAAGAAAAAAGTTAAATTTTACTATATCTATCTATATCTATATCTATATATATATATATATATATATATATATATATATATGCGCCTCGGTGGTGTAGTGGTTAGTATCGCTGACTACGAATCTATCGGCCCCGGGATCGAGACCTAGGAACGGCAGGCGGCGCGCAGCAAAACCCAGCTCCTTGCACACAATAAAAAAAATTGGTTGCTACATAAATGGGTACCCTGGGTAGCCTAGTGGTTAAAACGCTGGGCTGCTGATCGGGAGGTCGTGAGATCGAATTCAGTCGAAGACTTTGTAATTTCTAAACGCCCGTAGTGGGGCGTGGTTCGAATTCCACGTTAAATTGAAATGTGGTTGATAGTTGTGACACATCACAAATTAATATTGATATACTGTTGATGCTACAATATGTTGATAAAATAAAGTGCAATCAGCATTTCTTAAATATATTTTCCTACAACGTTTCTATATTTACAAAAATATGAATTTACATCAGGACTCCGTTACAACCCCATTTCGATATCGCTATCGAAATGTGTGTCAATGTTATTTCGAAATTGTCAAGTTACTATCGTTCCCATACTAAAAAGTTGATTCATCGATATTTCTTCTTCATTATATCGATATAAGGGTGCTACCTGAATATATATATATATATATATATATATATATATATATATATATATATATATATATATATATGTCACAACCACGTGATCTACCATTCCTATGTTCGAACGGTATCCATGTTTGTGCCATTAGAAGTTCGTTGAAAGAATTGAATGTCCCTTAATTTTCTTCCCTCAAAGTACAAACAAAACAATCAACGGTTTAGATTATTTTAGATTATTTTAGATTTCTACCGGAATTATTCATATTTTCCCAATTGTCATGGAAACCATGATAATTAAGCTCAACCCCATTCACCCACTGATAAATCTCATCAGATTATGCATGCTCGTTGAATGCGGCATGGTTCCAGGGATTCTCAAAGTGGTCTGTACAGACCCCCAGAGGTCTGTAGGAAGCTTCCAGGGGGTCTCTAAGCTTTTGGAAAAATAGTAACATTAACTATATGAACTATATTAACTATATGAACTATATTAACTATATTAACTATATTAACTATATGAACTATATTAACTATATTAACTATATTAACTATAACTATATAACTATATTAATATTTAGGGGTCCTTGGTGGTAAAAGTTTGGGAACCCCTGGGCCTTTAAACCCTCGTTTGTACTTTACTCATTTACCTAGTTCATCCGCAAATGCACCTAATTCATTTAATGCATATATTTAATTAATAGTTTCACTCACTTTTGTACCAGGGTTGTAAACACTTCATTACCGCGTCCCTCCAATTCGTTTCCCCTTATTTGTCCCTATAATGACTTATACATCCGAATTAATTAACTATGACGTCAAAGTAAATTAATTCTTCTCGCATTTGTCATACCCTGAATACTAAATTTTCAAGCTGACACCTTTAGTATTTAATGTCTGATAACTTCCGCATAGTTTATACTATTTAAGTTATTATTTATGTGTGTCTTGTTTAATGTGATACAGTATAAATGTTGTCGGCCAAGTTCATTCATACGTCCATGTCCAGCCTTGAATGGAATAATTTTAAATTAGAGTCTTTTATACCATTCCTTTTATTAATTTTAGCCACAACATAAATTAGCCTTTAGAGTATATTTAATTATTTTCGAATTTATTTATTCATTCATCTGCTTATTAACTACCTATGCCCTATCAACCTATCAGTTCATGTTTACTCGTGTTCCTCCATATTACTTACATAACCTATTGTAACGTATGTATACTTTATGTATTCGTACGTGTCTATTGTTCATGATTATATACATAGCTGCATTTAACATACCATTACGAACATGTTCATAACTGGTCACTCCAAATCTTCTATCTTGCTGTGCTTGCAACTCGTAACCTTATTATATGCGTTATGTTATATGTTGTTCATGTTGTGTGTTACGCTCCCAATCCATCTTTCCTTATAAAAATACGTCCTTGACTACCTTATTAAATCCTAAAATAATAATTAGTATTGTTAACTATATAGCATAGTTATTAATTCCCTTTAAATTACACAACAATGGATAACTCTCCTGCATCACAAATTGTGTAGGTTACTTAAGTATCAGATACGTCATTTAACAATTTGATAAAATTGTAATTAATTGTAATTAACTAATTGACTGTACTTTAATGAAACTGTAATTAGCTGTAATAACAATGCGAATTAATTGGTAATTATAATCGTAATAATTATAGTGTGCCCAAATTACATTGTACTTAGGATGTACTCAATGTATAACCCCGACATTACGTCACCACCCAAGAATGTATACTCTGCAAAATTATTATCTTTTATTTTTTTGTTTTATTGTCGGAATTGAAAAACTGGAGTTATTAATAACTATAAAATATAGAATCTGAAATACATAAACGAAAAATATGTTAGGTTTAATAGTTAAAAGTTAAATTTCTTTTTGTGTGTGCAGGCCTATTAACTGAACAACAGAATAGAACTTTTACTTCCTCCTTCGAATGAATTTATATGATTCCAATATACGTTTTTACGTTGATTATAAATTTAAAAACAATTTTGACATTACCCACCAATTTCGAAGGAAATGCAAATGAAAATTGACAGATTTTCTTACTTTTTTGGTATGTTTAATCGTACAAAAAAGAAGAATACCTTACCTAAAATGTTTTTGCACCTGGTTTTCACTTATAACTAGTACTAGGGGCTTCTCTTATAAGTGTCCAACAGTAGTCAGCCAACATACTGGGCTATATCTTTCTTGGTACCGCTTTTCCATGGTTCATATATTCTGATTAAATCTTTCACTATGTTCATCGCTGACAGCGCCCAGGTTTGAGGGGAAGAAGTCCAGGTGGGAGTGCAGAAAATACATTTTCAAAGACATGTTACACCCCATGGCTTGGTAAGCACTAGGCATTTGCTCCACCAGGGAAACAATTTCTGATTTGACGCTGCCGAGGAAATTCGTATAAATTCTTTAAAAGCTTTCCATGCTGTTCTTTCAATCTCATTCAAAGACTCATCAAATGCAGTGTCCATCACTGATCTGTGGGCCCACAAAAATGCCTTCTTTGATTTTCGCTTCGCTGATTCTAGGGAACTTCTGTTTTAGATATAGAAATCTTGGTCCGTCTTTATTCGTGAGTTTTACAAAATTTTCATCAAACCAAGTTTGTTATTGAGAGGTGATAAGAAAACGTTTGCTAGATCAACTTGGGGTTGATGGACAACATTTTTCTGTCCTGGAAACAAATTTTGTCGAAGTGGCCACTCTTTCTGTGTATGACGACTCCCCTTAGCTCGGCTGTCCCACTCGCAGAGGAAACAAGAGAACTTTGTGTATCCTAACTGTAAGCCGAGGAGAAGTGCAATCACTTTCAGATCACTACAGATATGCCAGGAGTGTTATCATAGTCAATATGTTTCAAAAGTAACTGCATATTGTCATAGGATTCCTTCATATGAACTTTGTGTGCAATCGGAACTGAAGGATAGACATTACCGTTGTGCCGTTGTACAGCTTTCAAACTCAACTTTGATGAATCGACAAAAAGCCTCCATGAGAGCGTTCACATCATTACAATACGCTAAATCACTTTCCATAGAGAAAAACAGTGTGAAGTGTGTCTGATGCTTATGAAATAATGATATTTTAGTCTTTTGTAAGAGGTTCCAACCTTTTAATCTAAAACCTAAGAGCTCAGATTGATTTTAAATAGATTAAACTCTGACAAGATCATTTTAATATATATACATAATATACGTATATATATATATATATATATATATATATATATATATATATATATATATATATATATATAAATAATAATATGCATAATATACAGATTTTATACAAAATAAATGACTGACACAATAAATCCCATATTATGATTCAAACTGAGGAATGCTATCTCGATCTCAAAGAGTTTTAAAATGCAAATCCCTCAAAAATTGTGGGTTGTAGAAAAAAACTTTTCTTAATCAGGGTAAAACAGAACCTAAGAATCACTCACATTTATCAAAAGGAGAAAAACTTTGTTGAACAGTGTTATCAAAAAAACATTCGTTTACATGAACATAGTTCGAGGGCGCAAAACGCGTGCCAATAGAAGTATAGGATCGGGATCACATGATGCCACACCACGGAGTTGTCCAATCAGGATCAAACTAGCGATCACGCGTTGTTAAGCCCTCTCTTTGACCATTTAAATTGGGAGAAATGTAGTTTTGGTAAACGACAGATTTTTATAAATTTAGAATTTAAAGATAAATAGGCTGCTTAGGATACTCACTGATATGAACTAGGTAGGAATTTAATAAATCTCATAAAATAAGATGTGTAAACTTGCATAGTTCCAGGTGCGTGGAAAAGAGAAAAAATGTTCCATCCGAACGCAAGATGAAAATCCGAAGTCTCTCTTGAACGGAGAAACTGCAGGGTTGGTAAAAGAGAAAAGGGAAGGCCTCGAAAGAGAAAGGCGTGGCAGTTTTGTGTTACGAAGATTCCATTGGAGTCTAAGTTCCTCGTTTTAGGAGTCTTAAGAGGAACAATAGTGGGGTTCCGTTGAAAAATATCCGGAGTTAAAATATAAAGACCGATTTATTCATACTGCATTTTTTTTCCGTTTACTCGTTGTGACTAAAAAATAAAAATAAAAAATTCTGCCGTTTTATTCTGATCCAGTGCCCAGTGAAGATTAAAGGCTTGACTACTAGTGACACTGGCCCCAAAGAGTAAATGTGGTAAACACAAGTATTGCAGTTAGGACCGTAGTTAATTTTACCCCCCTCTTTCATTTGCCATATGGGAGAGCAAGTGTAGCTAAAAATAGAAGTAGGCTCAAATTCCAAAATAAAGGCGCGGCTAACACGAACAACACTGGAACTACTCTCCTAAGGAACAGGATGGTGGGAGTTAATCAAAGGGTAATCGTGTAATTAAATTTTAATGTATAATTCCCCCTCCCCCAGAAAAGAGGGTGTAAGAATAAAAGGAACTCCGAATTCAACATTATTTTGGAATCTTTCAAAATTCTGTTGTCTGTTAAATTGGGCTTACAAGAATTCCTTACTTCTCCAGTTAAAGGAAGAACTTAACCTTCAACCCCAAAATTGAATCATTTCTTGTAAATGAAATCATTCCTGCCTGAGCATTAGACGAAGGAGGTGGAACCTTCCCTGTAAAAGTTCCTGCCCAAAATCTAACCATCAGCGGTGAAAAGTTTTTCCCCTCTGTGGCTCTTTCTGTAGAAAAATCGTCCAGTAAACGTCCTGAATGAATTAAGACTGCCAAGAGAAAAAATACTCTGTTTTACTTCAGCTCCTCAATTTTTTGTGTTCACATTGTGTCGTAACTCGTTTCCACAACTCTGATCCCCTACAGCTGAGGCCGAGCTTAACTTTGAGAACCACACTAGAATTCACCCTCGTCTCAAAGTTCTACTGTACTTTCAACCATGGTCTATGGGTGGAAAGTTGCCCGCATAACATATATACAACATTTCTACAAAAACACATCTTATCTACTTGAAACATTAACATCTGAAAGAATATTTCGACCATTAAAAACAGGTAAATCTGTTTACTTATGAATCCATACACATTTCGCAGAGGGAAAATTTCACCGACATTTTGATAATCTAATCCAGGGGTGGGGAACCTTTTTTCATTGGAAGGCCACATTTCATTTAACCAAGACCCTATTAGGCCGCATGCTGAGAATTTAACATATACAGTACAACAAAATGTCATATTTAGTCTACAATCTACATATTTATTAATTTTAAATCAAACTTGATAATACGTGAGGGCTTTTATAATAAATAAAAAATTCAGCAAGTGCACATTTATTTTTTGGGGGGAAATAATTGGCAATAGAACTAATATTAAGTGAAAAATGATATTAAGTGAAATGATGTTAATATTAAGTGAAAAAGTGATAAACCATTTAATGACTTTTTGTGACTGCTTATTGCGGGACAGGAGTCGTACATTTGGTTCCAACATCGTTGACCGTAGTTTTAGTTGGTCCTCCAGGTGAATATTCGTCATCTGAGATCTCAAGCGCGTTTTGATTTGAGTTACATATGAAAACGTTGATTCACCACAGTAGGTTGTGCCGAAACAAGACAACATTCGACGAGCATGTTGACGCAGACGTGGGTATTCAACGGCATTTTTCCATATTTCAACAGGATCCTTCTTAGTATCAAATAGACTTAAGGATATTATCTTCTAATTGCTCAATCAACTCCATCTGTAAATCTTCAGGTGCTTTGGAGACATCAACCAGGTGTGGTGGTGGAAAGCTAGTTTCAGTGTGAAGTCATGTTTCTCAAAATCTTCAAATCTTTCATCGTATTCTTCAATCAGGGAGTCTAGGACAGCTGTGCATTCTTTCACATCGCATTCCCTTAATGATTTGTGTATCTTCATCAATTACCTTTGCCAGTTCAGGGAAGTGTTCAGCTGCAAGTTCCGATCGGGTAAGGATAGTTTTGAAAAAGCGCAGCTTCCTCCGAAAAGCCTGGATTTTTTGCCACATTTCATATATGGATTTAGTTTTACCTTGCAAAGAAATATTCAGGTCATTTTGCTTTGAAGTTGTCACACAAAAATGCAGCATTTCTGCAGAAATACTTTTTTGACAATTCACATGGTTCATTGAGTTCCTCAAAAAATCTTGTGATTTGTTTTCGCAAAGACAAAAGTTTTTCAAAGACTTGCCCTTGTGACAACCAGCGCACTTTAGAATGATACGGAAGATCCACAATGAATGTTTCATCATCAAGCATAAGCATATTGCGAAACTGGCGATGTCGTGATGCATTTGCTCTAATGTAGTTCACAATATGTATAACTTTACTTAATGTGTCACTTAAAACAGTAGATTTGGCATGGAGATTCTGTTGATGAAAAATACAGTGAAAGGAAATCAAACTATCTGGATTTGGCAGTTCTTTTTGTAGTAGCGCAACAAATCCTGCACATTTTCCTCTCATGGAAGGTGCACCATCTGTGCATACACTTACTAAATTACATAAATTCAGTTTCGCTTCACGGCATTTTTCTTTGGAGAGAGACAAGACGTCAATTTCACGTGTCTTCCCCGTAAGGGTACCCAAAGCCAGTAACTCCTCGAAGCATTGAAAATCTGCAGTTATAACACGAATAAAAAATGACACTTGCGTTGAGTCGGTAATATCAGTGGACTCATCCAAGGCAATCGAACAATAAGTATTTTCGCTTTGGCATATTGTATGAAGTTGTTCAGTTACACTGAGGGCTAATTCATGTTGCTGATCAGTTATGGTCCTTCTTGAAAGAGGTAGTTTGTATTTGTTAACCTTGTCTGAATCTAAAGAGGCTTCAACTTCAACAATGCATTCTTTTATGATTTCCACATCACTATATGGCTTACCTCTTTTTCCAAGTATATATGCTACTTTATAAGTTGCTTCAGTGATTTCCGTCCCTAGGCCTGACATCGTTTTAATTAAATACTTGCTGCTGTTGTTGTTGCTTTTGAAGTTTCATCTTCGTAAGTGCAGACTTTCGGGTTCTTCCAATATAGCATACTTGTGGTTCTTATGAGTTGCATAATGCTGATATGCATTGTGTTTCTTCACTGTTGCAATTATGGCGTTGCAGAGCAAACACATCATTTTATCTTTCTCAGCAACTATGAAATACTGCAATTCCCATTCTTCATGGAATACTCTGTTCTCTTCCTTTAATTTTTTTTTCACAGTTTTTGACATGATTGGGGTGCCAGAAGATTTTTAAATAAAAATGGTACTCGAAATGATCAAAGATTTACAGTTTTAAAGGAAACAAGCGTGCGTGTCACTATCGGAGAATCGTCAGTAACTGTCATCCAGTCGAGTTGATCGTTGATAGGTAAGGGCGTAAGCCGTAAAGCAACTTTGTCAGTTTCAACTGGCAGCGTTGCCATATTTCCTATTGTTCAAGCCATAAAGAAGGCTTGTATGTGTAAGAAGCAGTGAAGCTGAAACCATGATCTAATGAAATAGCCTAAAGCCCTAAAGGGGTATCAGTTGCTGTCCATTATCGTACAGTATGAATTCTGAGTGTCAAATAGGCAGGAGGCCGCAACTAGTACCCCAAAAGGCCGCAGGTTCCCCACCCCTGATCTAATCTGACCTAAACTAATAATCAAACCTAACCTAACCCATGTTAACGTAAAGTAACTTAACATAATCGAAGACCCACACAAAATAGGGCTTGGTACCTAAAGACAGCGGGACTACGTTACGACCATGTCGCAATACCGCTTCCCGTAGTTAAGCGAAGTTAAGCGAAGTTGAAGCTGGGAAGTAATTGGCTAGGTGACCGTTCTCTGTTCCCAAATGATATAGTGACCCGTAGGGGGTTCAAATCTCAAGTTAAGCCGTAGGTCCCTTCCGTCACATGACCTTTGTCGTTACACAAGAGGTTAAACAACCCCCAAAATATCATAATCATCATATATAGACAGTTGGACATGTTATTTGGGGTTACATTATGTTAGGTTGGGTTATTGGAGCACCGATGAGATACTCAATCTACGAAATATCCATAGGTCGCCAAAACAAGTGTCGATACGATGTCTTATCGAAGAAATGTCTTTCGACGGTATTTTAATGCGTGATTATTTCATGGAATTGAAGAAAACTTCAGAAGAAATGTCATGGTCGGGTTCAGTGATTGGTGAAAGCAACATTTTAAATGTCACTGAAGAAAGTCGATGCCACGAAAGCCTTCTCAAATGTCGATTCCAAATTATGTACATATATATCTAATAATGCTGATGACGTCATATGTATATTTATTATATGAATTTCAATTACGTCACGAGTTATGTTTATTATTTATTAAGGATAAGCTTGGTTATAAGGTATTCGTTTCAGGATTCACATGACGTCAGAGTTAGAAAGTGCAGACTCAAACAGAGACGAATACACAAGAACAAAAACAAACAGTATGCAGTTGTGCGTGATTATTTCATGGAATTGAAGAAAACTTCAGAAGAAATGTCATGGTCGGGTTCAGTGATTGGTGAAAGCAACATTTTAAATGTCACTGAAGAAAGTCGATGCCACGAAAGCCTTCTCAAATGTCGATTCCAAATTATGTACATATATATCTAATAATGCTGATGACGTCATATGTATATTTATTATATGAATTTCAATTACGTCACGAGTTATTGTTTATTATTTATTAAGGATAAGCTTGGTTATAAGGTATTCGTTTCAGGATTCACATGACGTCAGAGTTAGAAAGTGCAGACTCAAACAGAGACGAATACACAAGAACAAAAACAAACAGTATGCAGTTGTGCGCAGACGTGTATATATATATATATATATTAGACAAATACATAATTTTTTTATATTTTACAATTTAAAAAGTTTAAGGCGTAACATTTCAAATAAAAGCATAACAAAATAATTATAATTGACGAAAATATTTGAGAACCTCTAATGTCTCTTGCTTTTTTTAAAGACGACTTTTACGTTAAAATAACTCGTGTGGCACTGAAAAAGTCCTTGTATATGCGAATACACACGACTCAAACGGCACGACATGTTTCTCGGACCTACATAAAAATTCCGTTGACGAGAAATTTCATCCATTCTCTTATAACCAACCTAACCTACAACTTGAACTAACCCTTACAACTATAGCGTATGATAAACTAATAAGATTCTTTGTTTGTAGTATTCCACTGTGTGAAATATTAGGTATAATTTGTATAAAGCTGATTTTTAACAACATTTAAAGGTTTGATTTTATACTTTTCCCAGAGAACATTGATTAATTTAATATATTTAAAAAAAAAAAAACCACACAATTGTGAACTTCAACAACATCATGAAACCAAATAGAAAGTCCGAGTACATTTTTTTTAAAATTTGACTGAGAACGTTAAAGCACAATTATATTCTAATTGTATAGACTTTCCTTCAACGACATATATAATTGGGGTCTTAAGGGAGGGGGGGGGTTGCAAAGTCGTGCTCCACTCTCCCAAATCTTCCTCAGGATTTCAGGATTTTGGGCAGACTACCTCTGAGCAATGTTCAGAGAGATTTGCAGTTTCGTTTATCCATCGACATCCGTTTTAGAATTATTGAGCTGACGTTTGACGTTGCGAACATCAACAAAAAAACGCGACGCCACACCGAATGTAGCGCTTGCGATTCGAGATTTGACTTTGTCGACCATCATCAAAACTCTCGAGGCAACGATGATGTGACGAAATAATAAAAATATGAATACAACGTTTGCAACTAACAAACTGCATTTTCTAGTTCTCTTTTTCGACAAACTATAGTAAATTTAAGTTTTTTTCAGAAAATGAAACTGTTTAAAAATGTTACTTCATTTGTATAATGAGTGACAGGTGCCTCAAGACTTTTGCACAGTAGTGTGTGTGTGTGTGTGTATATATATATATATATATATATATATATATATATATATATATATATATATTTTCAACCGCAAAGAACACGCAGTATAATTAACGTAAAGAACGACGCTTGTATAGGAGAACATTCCGCGGAAGATGAGGAGGGAGAACGAACAAATGAAAAATGAGGTAACCACCCGGGAATCGAACCCGGGATCTTCCGATTGCCGGTCAGATATGATAACCACTACACCATGGTCCTCACTCGATCAGAAGTCGTAATTCTCCTACATACGCGCAGAAACCAATGCCCCGAGGGGGCACCTCCCGCATGCCGCACCTATATATACATTTCAACTGCAAAGAACACGCAGTATAATTAACGTAAAGAACCACGCTTGTATAGGAGAACATTCCGCGCAAGATGAGGAGGGAGAACGAACAAATGAAAAAATGAGGTAACCACCCGGGAATCGAACCCGGGATCTCCCGATTGCCGGTCAGATATGAACTTTTTTTCTCACAATGACCGATACCATCTCCCGAAGTATTGACCTTTCCTCCTGAAACACCGTGTATATATATATGTATATATATATATATGCGCCTCGGTGGTGTGGTGGTTAGCGTCGCTGACTACGAATCCATCGGTCTCGGGTTCGAGAACCGGTGACGGCAGCCGGCGGGCAGCAAAACCCAGCTGTTCATCCTACCACACAATAAAGAAAGTGGTTGGTAGATAAATGGGTACCCTAGGTGGCCTAGTGGTTAAGACGCTGGGCTGCTGGTGGGGCGTGGTTCGGAATGCACGTTAAACTGTAGGTCTAAGGTGGAGTGAAAAGCTTGACCTTCGTCAGAATGAACAATTCGGGCGGAAGCTAGCCAAATGTTATATATATATATATTTCGTGTCAAAATATTTTATTATATGAAATTGCATTTTATATATAATCCAACTCAATTCTATATCCCCTCGCTCACCCATAATTGAAAGTGAGAATGTATGAAATTGAAGGTTTTATCATCATACCTTTTCAGTAATTGTTATCAAAAACAGGTGCCCAGTTGCTCAGTGGTTACGGTTCCTCTCGCCTGCTGATCTTTCTCTGATTGGGGCAGAAAAACTTTGTGGCTTTCAATGCCTCAAAAATTCAGTTTATTCATCTGTATACTCGCCACAATCTTCCACACGACTTTCTCCTTATCTTCAACAATACACAACTCAATCCTTCCTCTTCTCTTAACATTTCCTTTTCTCGTGATCTTTCGTGGAAAGATCACTTACAAGTATACTGTCTTTCTAAAACAGCTTCTAAGAGGTTAGGTGTGCTGTACCGGCTTCGCAGTTTCTTCAGTTCCACTCAGTCGCTATCTCTGTACGGGAGTCTTATCTGCCCCTGTATGGAGCACGCTTCTTTGTGTGGGGTGGTTCAACCCACACAGCCGTACTTGACCGAGTACAATCAAAGGCTTTTTTCTCATCAATTCCCCACCTCTTACCGACTGTCTTCAATCTCTCTCTCTTCGCCGCAATGTTGCCTCACTCTTTTACTATCGCTGTTATAACGAACACTGCTCTTCTTAACTCTCTAACTGCATGCTGCCTCCTCCATTAAGAGGAGTACGCATCATCAGACTTTCGACACATTCTAATTCCTTTTCTGTTCAACTCTCTAACGTAAGAGGGTTAATCGTATTTTCAATCTTTCATCTAGACTCAACCAGTCAACTCTGGAACACACTTCCTCAATCCATCTTTCTCCCCGTCTATGACCTCTTCTAGTCTTTCAAACGCAGACTGTCCAGGTATCTCGAAAACCTTGGACCTTGATTTTGCCTCTCTTCTTCCTCTATGGGGGTTCGTTTTTGGGGGTATTCGCCCTTGGACCCTGCTTCTTGCATAAAAAAATATAATCGCTTTCGCAAATGGTTTAGCACAGGGTAACCAAAAAGTGCCGTAACCCAATGATGATTGCGTGAGTTTCCGGGTTGCGTGCATTTATGATCACCCTGTATAAGAAAATATTAAGAAAAACGGGAAAGACGAGAAAAAAATTGCAAAAGTTTCCTCATTCATGGGTCATAATTTCACATTCAGGAGCTAAGAACTCCGATTGGGTATAATTTGATCCTTTTTTATCGGAATTACAGAAAGTAATACCCAAGAATTGGGAATCTCCTAATCGCCCTAAATTACGGTCCGACTGTGTTCCAAAAGAATTCATAACGAGACCAAAAAATCGAGAATAGAATTATAGAATTATTATGGAATTGGGGGGGGGGGATCATGGAATTATGGAATCGTACACTTTCTTCATTTGTTATACGAGGCGGCGTTTTGGGGAAGAGAGGAATTTTAGCTTTTATACATTTGAGAAAAAACATTTACTTTAATCCCATAGTGTCTGAGATTACCTTTCTAATTTTCAAATGGCAAAAGTTATAAATGGAAATGAACCGATTTAAACTTCTTTACACAACTTTCGTTACGGTTTTGTTATTTTTTATATATTTTTTAAAGTTCTCTAACGAAGTGTTCAAATATATGGACAACGAGCATTCCAGGAAATGTAGGAAGATGTATGGTCCTGATGGTGTTCCTCCTATTCTCAAGAACAGTGCTTCTGTGCTGACATCCTACTTAGGCAAACTCTTTCGTCTTTGTCTTTCACCTAGTACTTTTCCTTCCTACTGGAAGTTCGTTTTCATTCAGTCTCTCACAAAGAAGGGTGACCGCTCTCAACACTCCAACTATCGTCCAACTGCGTTGATTTTTTGCCTTTCTAAAGTTTTGAATCTATCCTTAATAGGAAGATTCTTAACACCTCTCTTCCAGCAATCTTCTTTCCACAATGCTTTCTTTCGATCTTTCATATGACGCTTTCCTGGCGATCTTGTTGCATATCTCTGACTCTTAGTCATTCTCCTTTCGGGATTTCGGTGAAACTTTTTCTATTGCGCTAAACACGTCAAAAGCTTTTGATAGCGTCTGGTACAAATCTTTAATTTGCAAACTGCCCTCCTTCAGTTTTTATCCTTCTATCTGTGCCTTCATCTCTAATTTCCTTTCTGGCCGATCTATAGCCGCGGTTGTAGATGGCCGCTGTTTTTCTCCTAAAGCTATTAACATTGGTGTTCCTTAGGGTTCTGTCCTGTCACCCACTATTTTCTTTTTATTTATTAATGATCTTTTAATTCGCACTTCCTGTTCTATTCACTCCTATGCCGATGATTTCACTCTTCACTTCTCCACCCGCTTCTCAAAGCGTCCCTCACAGCAGTCACTTCATGATTCGCGTAGGACTGCTATGGGACACCTGGCCTCTGATATTTCTGCTTTATCTGTTTGGAACAGAGAAAACCTTGAGGCTTTCAATGCCTCAAAAACAGTTTCTCCATCTGTCTACTCGTGACAATCTTCCACACGACTATCCCCTTACCTTCAACAACACACAACTCAATCCTTCCTCTTCTCTTAACACTCTCGATATTTCCTTTTCTCGTGATCTTTCCTGAAAAGATCACTTATACTCTCTTTCTAAAACAGATTCTAAGAGGTTAGGTGTGCTGTACCACCTCCGCGGTTTCTTCACCCCACTCAATTGCTCTCTCTTTACTGGGGTCTTGTTCGCTCCTATATGGAGTATGCTTCTTATGTGTGGGGTGGCTCAACCCACACAGTCGTACTTGACCGGGTGGAATCCAAAGCTCTCTCTCTCTCTCTCTCTCTCTCTCTCTCGGGTATAAAGGTTATGCACATTTCTTCTGGGTGTTGTAAACTTTATACTTGGGCGTGTGACAGCCTTCCGGTCCCGAGTCGTGGGATTCTAGAGAAATTGGCTGCCAGTTCCTTTAGATTCTCTCTCTCTTTCGGGAGGGCGGGTGAAGTCTGTTGTACAATCCTGTCCCGTGGGTTACTAGGACCCCACCCCATCCCATCCCATCCCTACTCTGTCCTTTTAGCTTAGGTTAAGGATGCTCTCCTCTGACTGAAAAAAAAACACCTTTTCTTTTAGTATCGTCTTTTTCTCTACTTTTACTATTAGGACCCTACTGCTACCTCATGCGTGGGAAGAGAGGCTTTGGAACCCCTATAAATAACACCATTTAACGCACGTAGGTCGTGAGAGACTGGGATGGAGGGGTCCCAGGCGTAGGGGCGTGATGAATGGAGTGTGGTTATTGCCCCGTTAAGCCCATTCCTCACGCATAATGGCCTGACCAGCTCCCTGCGACTGTTCTTTGGTGACCAATTGATGGTGTTTGGCTGTACTGCTCTTAGGTGAGAGAGCTTTACTGCCCAGCTGGCTGCCAGGCCAGCGAAAGTCTCGGGCGTAGCTGCTGGGTCTAGTGGGATATCCCTTGAACATTGGATTCTAAGAGTTTGGCCGCTTGTGAGTGACTAGTAAGACTTAGTAAGGCGCTGCATCTCGCTGTCGCTCCTAGCGAGAAATCCGTGACGCCTGCGTCGCGAGTGTTTGTCAGTTGGTAGCTGCGACACGTTTGGGACTGTCCGGCCCTGGGCAGACCCTTGGTCGGTGCGGCAGCAGTGAGAGGTGTAGTCTTCTGGATGGGATGAACGTCACTTGCAGATAGGCGGATGCGGCTTGCGCGGGAAGGATTACCCCCCCCCCCCCCGACTCCTTTTTATGTACTGGTGAGAACGTTTTCGATAGTTTTCATTGCTAGAACGCTTTATCTTATTTTTTTCTAACTTTGAATACACTGAATAAGTTACAATGACTGGATCGCAGAAACTGAAGGGTGAGTGCGCGAGGTGTAGAGTAAACCAGTGGGTGACGAACTTCAAAGAAGCTCGTTTCGAGAAGAGCAACCACTCCAGCATGTGCCGCTTTTGCGAACTCGTGCAGTTGTATGAGAAGCTAGAGGAGACGGTCCGACGGCTCGAGTTCATATGAACTTTTTTTCTCACAATGACCGATACTATCACCTCCCGAAGTATTGACCTTTCCTCCTGAAACACCCTGTATACTATATCCACTAGAAGTAATCTATAAAAAATGTTTACGAACTCTCTCAGACAATAACAACAGACAATTTCATACCTCTCCAATGTTCAGAAACTTAAATATTCTAAAATAAATGACTTGTGTAAACTTACTGTCGGTTTCAGTATGTACAAAGTTGCTAATAATAGAAACTACTTCGCTCATTCACAGGGCGATTACTTCCATCAACCATAATCATAATACAAGGTTTCCCAATGATTTCATACATAAACCAAATTATTCCATGCAAATTGCAGGAAATGCTGTCTCCTACAAAGGGGCGGATATCTGGAACGCTATGCCCATTAACATCAGAGAAGCACTATCACTAGTTTCGTTTCGCAACTCACTAAAGAAACACTTTATAAACTCCTACAAATGAATGTGTGTGTGTGTGTGTGTGTGTGTGTGTGTGTGTGTGTGTGTGTGTGTGTACAGGGTGTCCATAAAGTCACGCATCATAGGAAAATACATGTTATTTATTTTGTTTTATTTATTTGTTCGAAATAATTCCCAATCTCAAAACATGTTTTAAACGAAAAAGCAGGTCTCTTTGAATGTTCCTCAGCATATTTGGCCTGATGGGGACAAACAGACATTGCTTATGTTTCTATGATGCGTGACTTTATGGACACCCTGTATATTGCAACGTGTAAATATTACTAAACAATGAAATCACCCATTATACTGTATATGCAAAATTTACAATCTTAAAATGGGTGCAATCATAAACCACATAAATTAGATGTTAAAAATTTCCAATATATTACGCCATAGTTTTAATATGCCTCACTAATCTGTATCTTTGTAACTAAGATTGTTATCAGGATTTGTATTGTTCAGAATCTTTCTTTTCTATTATTCCTATTATTATTTCTACTATCATTTTCTATTATTTCAAAGATTATTTAAATTTTCATTTGTAATGACAGAGTTAACTAAATGCAACATTATTTTATTTTCCACAAATTCTATTATATTTGACATTTTCCTTCATAAAAATAGAAATGAATCTCAAAGATTTTTGTCTGAAAGCTGTCATGCTTCCCAACGGCATATTTAGATAAGAATACTGTAATTAAACTACAGGGTGTCCCATAAGTCCGGCATCATAGGAGAAATTCATATTTTTTTTATTTCTACAAACCATAATTCATATTTTTCTCTTTCTTCAGGCCATTATATCTATGCTAGGGATGCCAATTTCCCGTCCACCATTCTGTTCAGTGACGAGGCTGTTTTTTATGGAAATGGTGAGGTGAATCGACAGAACACCCGCTACTGGTCTCAAAACAACCCTCACTGGTATACCTCTTCAAAGGAACAAGGTGCATCTCGGGTGATGGTATGGTGTGGCATTTGGAAGGATCGCATCATAGGCCCCCCTCTTTTTCGATGAACATGTCACTGGAGGCACCTACCTCCGTATGCTCAAGGAAGAAGCATTTCCCAGTGTCTTGAACGAAGAAGGAAATTTCCCAACATGGTTCCAGCAAGACGGCGCTCCTGCACATTACAGCACCCAAGTATGGGAATACCTGTACCAACAATTCCCTGGTCATTGGATAGGACGTCGAGGGCCTGTGGAATGGCCAGCTAGAAGCCCGGATCTCACGCCACATTTGCCACATTTGTGGCAACGCATTATTGGGGCATGTAACACCATTACTCCTGACATCATTCACCGTGTGCTTGCTGACTGGGTATCACGTCTGAATTTGTGTATTGAAAACAATGGTGGACATATTGAGCACGTTCTGTAAATAAAAGCTTTTGTTTTGCCTTTTTTTATTATTTTTCCTATGATGCCGGACTTATGGGACACCCTGTACAAGAATTAAACGTTAATCCCAACATTGTGCAAACTAGTATGGCTGTAATGTATATCTTATGCAATGTGTTCTTTCTGAATAAAGATTATTATTATATCTCTTTATATACTTCCTCTGTACACACACACACACACACACACAAATTACAAGGTCCTCGCCCAGACTCAATCTCACGACCTCCCGATCAGCAGCCCCAGCGTCTTAACCACTAGGCCACCCAGGGTACCCATTTATGTAGCAACCAATTTTTGTATGTATATATATATATATATATATATATATATATTATATATCGGGTGGCAAAAAAAAAAAACGCCTTGAGATTTGAACATCAGTAAACTTCAAATTTCAGACCTCTACATAAAATACTTTTTCCACAGCTGAGGGAACAATGAGGTATGGTGAAAAAAACGAATATCACAAATTCTAAATGTGTATAGCTGTACCTGGTAACTATTCTAAGACATGTAGTAGTTTCCTTAGCCGATACGATGGATAATCTGTTAGTCTCTGAAAAACGTCAGATGATGTTGGTTGCGCCCTCTTAAATACTGCTTTTTAAACTTACCCTTCAAATTATGGTTCTAACTAACGGTGAAAAAGCGGTGATTGAAAAGCGTTTCTTGGAAAAAAGATGGACTGGGGCAAGAATTTTGAGGGAATTTCCAGGAATAACTTGTAATGTTACGTCTGTGAATAGAATAATTAAAAAACTTAAAGCAACCGGTTCAACGGACCGGAAGCGTGGAAGTGGTCGGCCTAAAACAGTTTACACTCAAGACAATATAGCAATGATCGAAATGATGAGCCGATCTCAAGAGGATCGACCTGGGTCATACTGCTCTCAGAGGAAAATTGCAAGAAATTTAGGTATCAGCCGAAGTTCCATACAAAGAATGCAGAGAACGGTAGGATTTAAAGCATTTAAGAGGATCCGTGTTTCAAGACGTGACAGCAATGTAAGAGCTAAAAGAAAAATTCGTTGTAGAAAATTGCTTGATAGATTTTCGTCCAATATGTTAAAAAAATAGTTTTTACAGATGTAAAAGATTTCACCATCGAGATTGCTCGAAACTCCCGGAACGATGTTAAGGTCAGCGTAAGAAAGACATTCTTCCATCGAGACTTTACCACCAGACAAGTCTGTTTTCCCCCAAAAAATCATGATATTAGCAGGTGTATCGTGGAATGGAAAGACGAAAATTAATTTCATTTCAGAAAATAAAAAAATTAATTCAGAAACCTACGTAAATCTCTTAGAGGAGAATCTTTTGCCTGATTGTCGGCGTCTGTATTTTGGAAACGATTTCATACTCCAACAAGATGGTGCTACAGCTCATACTAGCAAGTTCACACAGGATTATCTACAACAGAATGTAGTCAACTTCATTGGAAAAAAACGACTGGCCCCCGCAATTGCCTGATTGCAATCCCATGGATTATTGCATATGGAACACTCTAGCAGAGGAGATTTTTGAAGGGCAAACAGAAAAGTTTACAGAAATGCAATTAAGGAAAAAAAATACTCGAATGTTGGGACAAAATAACATTAGCAGAAATCAGACAATGTATCATGTCGTGGAAGAAAAGGTTAAGATTAGTTTGTAAGTAGAACGGCGGACATATTGATCATATTTGTTGCTAAGATGTGAATAATAAAATTTTTTCAGTTTATGATATTCGTTTTTTTCACCATACTTCATTGTTCCCTCAGCTGTGGAAAAAGTATTTTATGTAGAGGTCTGAAATTTTTATGATGGCTTATTAATAGATTGAAGTAAAAGTTATGTAAATTTTGGAAGTGTGAACCGAATATTTTTGAAGTTATTGATGTTCAAAACCCAAGGCGATTTTTTTTGGCCACCCGATATATATATATATATATGTATATAACACATACATTCGTACGATGTATGGATGATTTATATATCTAAATTATTAATGAATTACCTTGTTTTTATGTAGTTGAATTTGTTTAATATATTTTTGGCATTTCCCACGTTACCTTTTTTTTAATTTGTGGATGAATTTATTTTTATCGAATTCCTTCATCGCACAGAATATTCATCGTGTACTATATTTGTTTAAAATAATCTTATTTACAGAATATCATTGATATCTGGTTACTCGCAAGTAAAAAACTTGGTACGTTAAATTACTTGTAATTAAACTATCCTTGAGAGAGGAATGTTATTACATTAAATTGGTAATTATCAGTTTTATTATAATCACTGCGTGTAGCTAGTTTTTCATGTGTAATTGGTAATTTGTATGTCCAGCAAATTTTCTTCGTCTCTACTGTCATTTTCTCTTTCTAATTTGAATTCTGTTTGGCACATTTGTCTCGCAAATTCTTCGAAGTCTGGTATATTTGTCGTACAGATATAGTCTATATTGCTGTTAAATATTCTACTATCGCTGCGACGCCGTCTCAACTGCCCCTCATGAACAGGAACTCCTTGTACGACAGATTTAAATCTGCTATATAAGGACTGCTGTTTGTCCCCATTGCAATTCCTCTCTCTCTCATTTGAAGTTATTATTTATTGTAATGCAAGTGTTGTTCAAAAGATATTCTATGGCTCCTATAAATTTGTATATACTATACGTGTTATAATATTTGCGTTTATGTACAGTTGCCCGCATATGTAATGTTCCTCGTCTCACAGGCGACCCCGTACATGTGGCAACGACACAGTGTTAGTCAAAGTACCCCAACTGGGGGGAGGTGGGGTGGAGGGGGGAACAACCTAGTCCAACAACATATAACACATATATCCAAAGGACAATTGAATGTGCAGTCATTGACATACAGGTAAATATAATGTAATGTCTGTGTTCACAAAGATAAACAATTAATATGATCATGAACAGCGTTGAACTCCATGTAATTTACTAGTCTTATACAGTAATAAGGTTCCATTATGATTACTGCAAATCTTATGAACAGCTACTACATTAGAACTTTTGGATCACGTTCACATAGCAATATGTTAAAGTGATCCCTCCTGGGAAGCAATATGCTAAAGTGATTAACACTGGGAAGCAATATGTTAAAAAGAGAAAGGTTGGTTGGTTAGAAAGAGGTTGGTAATCTAGGAGATAACCTACCGACCGTAAACGAAGCTATAAATACCCTAACCAGGCATTCATTATATATTTAATGTAGGTTAACTGAATGCCCGGTTAGGTCAACTTACGTCCTTCATGACTGGTTAGGTTAAGTCGTGATATTTTCGTTAGTTTTAACGAAAATATCACAACTTAACCCAACCAATCGTCAAGGGCGTACAGTTTACTTTTTGTACCTTTACTTTATTAAAGCGAACATTTTTTATCGTGCTCCTTATCCTAAATATTGGGAAGTAATATGTTAGACTCAGCCTCAGGCTGAGTCTAACATATTACTCTCTAACATATTCTCTCTAACTGTTAGAGAGAGGTTCCTGGGAAGCAATATGTTAAAGTGATCCGAACTTTTTATATACTAGTGAATGCGAAATGTTCACCTGCAGGAAATTTTTTTCGTGTAAGCTATAGTTTACGCAAAAATTTGACAATTTAATCTTTGGAAGATAGTAAGAAAATAAACTAAGATCATTAAAATACTTTATTTGAAAAGTAAATTCAGTATACTGCAATATAAACACCCAGGAATGTCTGTCAGTCTGTCACGCTCGAAAAGAGAAGAAGATTCTTGATATATATGGGCGATATTTGTATTTTAATGCATTAGAAAAAGGCGTAATGAATTCTACTTTTAATTATAATTTTAAAAAGTGTAAAAAATATTTGCTTTTGCGTTCAGCTTTGAGCCGAAATTTAATCTGCGGCTAAGTTCAAAAATTTACCAAATGAGTTCTTTTTATGCACTTTCATACTGGTGCTGCAACCATTACAGAATAAATATTTTTACGGCTTTCAAAAAGTCGAAGCTTAAGATTTTTATGGCTGCATTCTTTTCTATAGTTTTATTGACTGAATAATTGACTCCCCGGTAACTCGGGGGGGCCTGCGGCTCCCCAATTACTGAGGCCAAAGGCCCCAGCACCACGGGCGTAGCTAAATGGGCACGTAGGGCCCACTTTAGCTAGTACTGCAATAAAACACTGTAAAGTGAAAGCAGTAAAAACATTTTAAATTATACTGTATTATTACTGTATAACAAGAATGTCACGAATGCGCTAATTTCCCAACCCTTCCGAATGGTTTCCCTCAGTCATTTTGTGTAGGTTATCCCATGCAGAGACAATCCATTCAGCATGAATAGGTTTCAGTGTGGAGAGCTTCAAATCTATCTTACCGAGATATTCATTTACGTTGACAAACATTATTAATATAATAGGCATCAGCCACAAACCGGTGGTGATATCCTGCTTCATGCAGCCGTCACCTTACGGTTTCCACTGACACGCCCATATGTAGTCTCTCCTGGACGGCGACAGCAAGTAATCAGGTCAACACCACGGTTTGGCCCATCAACGTCATTTCACAAACATTAATATAATATTGCATGAATTTATAAGTATATATAAATATATTTATGCTAGCATAACCGTGGATTAATCTTGTGAGATTTTGATAATCAGTTACTGTTATTCAGATCGAAACTGTTAACAAGTTCTTTGTGTAACAATCGATAAGCCATTTCCCACTAACTCTCTCTGCTTTATTAGAATTGTTACATGATTATTTAATATACGCGAGACTGGGTGGAGAAGGGGAATGAGGAAGTGTGGAGGATGATTGTGTAATGTCTATTTTTGGTTCAAATTCACTAGCATATGAAAAGTTGTATTGTGGATCTGTTCATGTAGACTTGCAGTTATCATAATGGAACCTTATTACGGTATAAGACTAGTAAACATGGAGTTCAACGCTGTTCACGATCATATTAATCGTTTATCTTTATGAACACATACATTACATTATAATTAGGGGCCGTTCAAAAATTACGTAACGCTATTTTTGCTAAAACTTGACACCCCAGATCCCCCAGGAACGTTCTGTAATGCTAGACCAGGCCCCCCCCCCCAAGATGTTATGTAACACTTCCCACACCTCACACGTTACGGAAAGTTACAGGGAGAAGGGGGTGTCAGGTTTTAGCAAAAATAGCGTTATGTAATTTTTGAACGGCGCCTTACCTCTATGTCATATGTTGTTGGACTCGGTTGTCCCCCTTCCACCCCACCTTCCCCCAGTTGGGGTACCTTCACTATCGCTGTGGCGTTGCTACATGTACAGAGTCGCCTGAGAGGCGAGGAACATTACATATGCGGGCAACTGTACATCACTCCAGTATGCCTTTTTCCCCGTCCTATTGATTACTATGTATTTATATTACCAATTTTTACTAACTATTTTAATAAGGTCTTTTAATGTATTGATACTTCTTCGAGTAGCAGATTTGTGTAGAATTGAGAAATCAAAAGCATAAATGGAGTCTGTTTCTTTGTTTTTTATTGTATCTAGATATTGGATAGAATTGTTGATAGACAGTAACAATTAATCCCTGTTCTGTTTTCTATTTCTTGACAGTATTTTATGATATACAGTATATATATATATATATACAGGGTGGGGCACGGGAATCAAGTGTTTTTTGAATAGCTAGTAATCGGCCATTAGGAATGGGAGGGGCGTGCGGTAGGTAGCATTCCATTCCTGGGTTCATAGCATTTAACTTTAACTAACAGTCACCTTTATCTTTCAGGTGCCATCATGGAGCAGTGGACGTTAGAACACCGCATGTTCGCGTATGATCATTTTGTTAGGAGTGGCGAGTCAGTGACAGCAGTTCAGCGTGCGTTTCGCCGCAGATTCAACATTCATCGAAATGACTCTGTTCCCGCTCGTGACACAATCTTACGTTGGGTTAACAATCTTCGAACAGGAGGCTCAATAATGAAAACAAAACCGAAGGGGCCGCAACGCACTGTGCGTACTCCAGAGAACGTTGAAAGGGTCAGACAAGCGATGTTGCAAAGCCCAGGCCGCTCTGCTCGGAGACATTCAGCTGCACTCGGAATCAGCAATCGTACTGTTAGACGGATTTTGCATGAAGAATTACATTTTCACCCATACAAGTTAGCGATGGTGCAGGAATTGAATGTAAACGATTGCCCCCAACGACTGAATTTTGCACAGGAAATGCTTGCACTTTATGAGCAGAATGAAAACATGATGGTGGTAATGAGTGATGAAGCCCATTTCCACTTTAATGGGGCCGTCAACAATCAAAACTGTCGGTATTGGGCTGCTGAAAATCCGCGACAACTCCATGAAAAACCGCTGCATAGCCCTAAGGTTACAGTTTGGTGCGCGGTGGGAAAGTTTGGCGTCATCGGTCCCTATTTCTTCGAACAAAATGGGATTACCGTTACCATAACATCTGGGCGTTACATTGAGATGGTGAACACCTTTTTCATCCCTGAGTTACGAAGAAGGCGTATTGCTCGTCGACATTTGTGGTTTCAGCAAGATGGGGCCACGCCACACACCGCCAGAGCGTCAATGGCTGTTCTTCGCCCCCTGTTTCCCAACCATCTCATTTCGAGATTTGGTGACATTGCATGGCCCCCTCGGTCCCCTGACTTGTCCACATGTGACTTTTTCTATGGGGGTACCTCAAGTCACGTGTCTACGAGGACAAGCCCCGTACATTAGATGCATTGAAGGAAGCGATCCGTCAACAAATCATCCAAATCAACAGAGACCTGCTGGGAAGAGTGGAGGCCAATTTTCGTAAACGCCTTCAACAATGCGTCGACGGCCAAGGACATCATATGCCAGATATAATTTTCGGTACATGATTATTATGACATGAAATGCTATGTTCTTACGAATGTTGTTCTACCAATATATTTTCTTTACAAAAATAAATATCATTTTCCTGATTATTCCAAAAACACTTGGTTCCCGTGCCCCACCCTGTATATATATATATATATATATATATATATATATAATATGTGATGTAGCGGATGTCATTTTTTTCACATCCGCGGATGCGGATGAGGATGTTTGATTTCAACATCCGCGGATGCGGATGTCTACATTTTCGTTATTTGTTTAGGATATATTCGAGATTTGTTGTGTTTAACGTATATAATAAGTTATTATATATAGAGCTGTAGCTATAATGTAGTATAATTGATTAATTGTACAATAATTGCTGTACTTTTCTCTGAACATATAAAATAATATCAAGCATCTAACTAATATAGAAATCAATTAGTGAATTAGTCTGCAAATAAATTCGTTATATTTTGTTGAGTTTCAGCCACAATTAGAAACCATAATTGTGTTACCAGGATGCGGGACGTGAACCCAACTCAAATGCACGGTATGCACCCCACCGACCTCTTTCCCCAACCTCCACCCTTATAGAAAGAGATCTTTAATTAGCTTGATAACTATTTATATTAAGTTTAAAGTTTTATTAGGCATATTTATAAATGAGTAATTAAAATAAAGTAAACTAAGATGTTCATCGTTTAATGTTCAAACTTAATTATAGGAAGGTTATGCTTAAGGAACATTAATTTTTCTGCCTTTTCTGCTGCCAGTCTGTTTCTCTTTTCATCATATATTAATCCAGCACTGCTAAATAATCTCTCGCTTGGTACGTTTGTTGGAGGACAGGCTAAATGTTTCCTTGCAAGTTTACTCAAGTATGGATAGATATTCTGCGTATTTTTCCACCAACTAATAGGATTGTCACATGCAGCCAGGCGTTTTTCTTGGTGATAGCTCTCGATCATTTTTACATCTTTTGACATCGCGTAGGTCTCGTCATTGCTGCTTGACTCAAGAAACTGAGAGACAGATTCTGTGATAGATTTGCTTGTTGAAGGTGTTGGTTCTGTCACTGAAACTTTTATTCTTTTGGTGGGTGGCGAAGCGACAGATTCAAGAGATTGAAGCTCTTCAACAGAGCTGGGCACTTGCGGCATATTTTGCGGTACTGCGGTACTACCAAACTACCAAACAGAGCTGGGCACTTGCGGCATATTTTGCGGTACTGCGGTACTGCGGTACTACCAAACCAAACCGGTACCGCATAACGCAGTACCGCAAAGGATCGCTGAAAGTACCGCAGTACCGCTACCGCATTCAAATTTCCGCGTACCGGTTTGGTAGTTTGGTAGTACCGCAAAATATGCCGCAAGTGCCCAGCTCTGCTACCAAACCGGTACGCGGAAATTTGAATGCGGTAGCGGTACTGCGGTACTTTCAGCGATCCTTTGCGGTACTGCGTTATGCGGTACCGGTTTGGTAGTACCGCAGTACCGCAAAATATGCCGCAAGTGCCCAGCTCTGCTCTTCAACTGCTTTGCCAAGTGATGATTTAACTCGTTCTAATGTACTAGGTGAAAATAACTTAGCTTTGTAACGTGGATCTAAGTAGGTTGCAAGAGAGTAACTTCATACAAGAACAGCCTCTCGTCTTGTCGCTTGCATCACTTTTGCGCACAATGAACTAGTTCTATTAATATAGTTGAATTTGATAATTTCCGCTTATTAATGACGTTTTATCTCAACGGTCCACATCCGCAGTTCAAAGTGCGGATGCGGACGCGAGAAAATGTGCGGATGTTCCGCGGATGCGGATGTGACCTACATCACTAATATATATATATATATATATATGCCCCCACAAAATATTTGAACTCGGTACCTTTTCAGTAGTTGAGTACAGTAGGAGGCGAAGGCGCTGACCAACACGCTAAGGCAAAGTAAAAATTAGTACAACCTGGCGTATATTTCTACACCGAGGGAACACAACGGTTTCACCTCCAGGTGTTTTCTGTAACAACCCCCTGCACTCTGGATAACATACATACATACATACATATATATATACTGCGCGACATTGTCTTGTTTTATGATATATCCTGATACTTATCAGGTTGGGAAGTTAGGGAGAGCTTCGTCTCTGTAAAATAAACTCCACATTCGATATCTCTCTACAGTAGTAATTACGGCAAAGGTCACGCAAAAATCGTGTTAGGGGACTTAAAAATCGAATTGTTTGGCTTACGACCAAGAAAATTAAAGAAAATGTCATTCCTACAGTTCATTTATCCAATTACTTTGGAGGCAATATAATTTTAAAACTAATGAAAAGTTCGGTAGCATGATGTACATTAGGCCTTAAGCTTATCCTAAGCCTATGTTATGGACTTACTGATGCTCCATATTAATTTCAACGCTTCACACGAATAAGGATTTAATTTTATTAAGTATGCGTGTAGGCTTCAGCTAAAAACTTTAAGCCTAAATTAATTACATTTTAAAACTAGAGCATACAGCAAATCTTTACTTTAAGTTACTACGTTCCGTCGTAGTTATTGCCGAGACGTTTGGCATCGCAAACGCTATTTAAAATAGAGCATATAATGTTGGTATTCCTTGCATTAGGGAAATGATTTTGTGCCCATAAAAGTTTCAGTTTGGCCTGTAAGACCCGATATTCGAGTTAAACCCGAGTCTACATATATGATAGTCAGTCTACCGCACTAGCATTTTTTATAACAAATTCATACGAAAGATTATGGACATAAATTTGGAACACAGTGACAGTTTACTACTTTACCTGAAGTTCAAGAAATATTTAGATTTCAAAAGCAGCTTCACAAATTTTGACTCCCTGTATTTAGATGTGAAGCTCAATATTTCAATGGCTACGTTATTTTGTAAACTTACTGACGGACTGGCTTTCTTGGATTTCACAGAGAGTATCAAATTTTTTAGAAGCGTGGAGAGACGGGCCCGGGCAATAACTCCCCGGGCAATAACTCCCCGGGCAATAACTCCCCGGGCAATAACTCCCCGGGCAATAACTCCCCGCTTAAATGCAAAAGAGGACAAAAACTCACCAGACAAATGTTTTTGCGAAATACATAAACTCTAGTCTAGATCTTAACATCAAGATTTTAGACTCATTGTAGATAATTACTGTTCATCTTTCAAAGTGTTCATCTTTCAAAGTGTTCATCTTTCAAAGTGTTCATCTTTCAAAGTGTTCATCTTTCAAAGTGTTCTGTTTTTAACCAACCAACCAATATTAATTTTTCATCAACCTACCAATCTTTCGTTATAAATTAATGCCCGGTTAGGTCAATTGAATGCCCGGTTGTCAACTGTACGCCCTTGACGATTGGTTAAGTCACGATATTTTCGTTAAACACACATTAATTATTTAAAGTGCTCTAACATGTTTGTTTTTCATTTCTCCTAAAAAAAAAAAAAGTTATTTTTGAAATCAGTGACCAAAACTACATTAGTATACCGATTTGGTTAAAAACAGAATTTAAAAGATGAGTAATTATGTACAATGAGTCTAAAATCTTAAGATCTAGACTAGAGTGTATACATGTATTTCGCAAAAACATTTGTCTGGTGAGTTTTTGTCCTCTTTTGCATTTAAGTGGCGAGTTTTTGTCCTGGATTCGGAGAAACTTTAGTTAATACGTTAACATAGCCCAGTGGTAAGCAAACTAGGGGGGCGTGCCCCGAAAGGGGTGGACGAAAAAATTTCTAACCAATCACAAAAGCGGGATGAATGACTGAATTAAAATAAAACAAATTAGCTATAAATATTTTATTAAAATTTATTTAGGTGTTACTATGTGTGTGTTTTTAGTCAAGTAACACGGGAAAAAATAAATATCTTATTTATTATGATAATGAAAGTCCAAATTCATGAAAGATAATTGGTATTAAAGGTTAATTTAAAGGAAATTATAATGAACTTTGGTTGTTTTTCCATATTTATCTTAAGAGAGTTCGATAGTTTTAAATTAAATTGTCTTTCATGAATGTGTTATCTACCTGGAAGGTAAGGGGACACTAATTTGTTTGCTTATTCAAGGGATAGAGGATGTGATAATAAAAACCCACTCTAATAGACAGTTTATTTCCACAACAGTTTTCGTTTTTCTGTATCCACCCGAAGAGGATGCCAGTGAGCATCGAAACTGTTGTAGAAATAAACTCTGTCTATTAGAGTGGGTTTTTATTATCACATTTTGACCTTCACGTAGAAAAAAAGTTCTTTGCATTTATTTAGGATAGAGGGTGCTACTGAAGTAGTATGCAGACCACTAACATAGGCTACCGCTTTGTTTTTCAACTAAACTAGAGCCTTAGGCTACTGAACTCTGTTAAAGGTATATGTAACTACCTAATTGTAATTAGATACCCGTGTTAAGCTGTAGGGTTAACTAACTTTAGGTATTCTAAACAGATTTAAGATACTAATCTGAAAATAATTAGTATAGGCCTAGTTAATTTGGGTTATCTTTAATATTTCTCTCTACAATTGGGTTCTATTTCCAAATAATAAGTTGAGTAAGATCGAAACGCATTGTTTGAACACCGCTGTTCACGGTTAAATTAGCTTAAGGCCTTAGGCTAAGATGCTCATTACAAATGTTACGAACGTCCTCATATTTAAACCTCTTAAAAATTAAAAACATTGAAGATTATATTGATAAAAGTATTAAGTTTAGATTTAGTCGTATTTTTATCGCAAAAGAACATAACCCACTGAAGCTAAATTTCGGTGTCTAGCCTTTGTTTAGCCAGCCCCCGTAGCTCAGTGGCTTACACCATTTCCCCACAAGTGAAGGCACTCGAATCTCGATGGTAGTGGTAATAATGAACTGGGGATTAGTGGAATGTGGTGCATTAGTCTGCCCTGGCAAACCCCATTACCCCCACCCCCACTTCCCCAATTACCCCACCCCCTCTCCCCATTATACTGCTACCCGCCCTAACAGTTGTCTATATATATATATCACAGTATAAATGTGAAGCTCAATATTTTCACGGCTGCGTTCTTTTCTGTAGTTTTATCGCGGTACTGGGGTCTTCGGACCCAGTAACCGGTGACCTAGGAGTCTAGGACCCAGAAACTTGACAGAGCACATCGTCAGCTCATGGGCTATCAGTTGGTGGTGGTTGCAGAATTTTCCGATGTGCCGTTTAGGCTGTGCACGGTTCCGAAAAAAGCGCGCGCGCGCGCGCACACACACACACACACACACACACACACACATTTTAGCTCAATAGTATATTAGATATCGATGTATAAATTAATAAGGTGAACACGCCATATTTTAATTATAAATTGCTTCTTAAGTTGGAAACTCCACGGTCCAGTCTTTATATTCTATTTTACTTAAGTGAACAAATTTCAAACATTTCAGTCACCTATGATTCCACGGTGACTGGTTGAAAAGAGTAAGGTTTGTGGGTTTTCCGATTTAACTGAGTTTAGATAATTTATTATATAGGCTTTGGATGGACCAGTTTTCCACTATAACACTATATATCGAAAGTATATACGCTATTCCGGGATTACAGCTGATCAACTTGACATTGTGCCAAGTATATTGTGGGTCAGATTAACTAGCTTATCATAGGTTAAGTTAGCTTAGCACAAATTACGTTGTTAGTTTTTTTTTAGTGTCGATCCTGACGGGTGTAGGTCACTCTTCAAAATAATAAACACCTTTATAAATATGAAGAATTTATATATTTGCAAATTTTAAATTATATTTTTTTCTTTTTTACACTCCAAAACAATTCTTGGAACAGTTTTACATCTCATGAATCACGTGATCTCAAATGTCCAACTGTAGCATGTTCCACGCAATACTGCTGCACTCTCCTAATTTTGGAAAATTTTAGTCAGGCTACACCTGTACACAATTCCACACAACAATAATTCCTTCCACACAACCAAACCCTTATCTTCAACAGTACACAACTCAGTTCTTCCTTTTCTCTTAACATTCTTGGTGTTTCCTTTTTTTCGTGGTCTTTCTTAGAAAGTTCATATATACTGGCTTTCTAAAACAGCTTTTGAGAGGTGAGGTGTGATGTACCGGTTCCGTAATTTCTTCACTCCCACTCATTCGCTCTCTCCGTACTGGGGTCTTGTCCGCCCCTGTGTAGAGTATACTTCTCACGTTAATGAGAACCCATACATCTCTACTTGACCGGGTAGAATCAAAAGCTTTTTGTCTCATCAATTCCTCACCTCTGACTGTCTTCAATCCTTCTCTCTTCGCCGCAGTGTTGCTTTACTCTCTTTAGTACCGCTATTATAACGGACACTACTCTTCTAAACTCTCTAACTGCATGCCTCCTCCTTTAACGAGAGCACGCAGTGTCAGACTTTCGACACATTCTAATTCCTTTTTTGTCCGACTCTCTAACGTAATGGTTAATTGGTATTTTTAATCTTCATCTACTCAACCGGTCAATTCTGGAACAATCTTTCATAATCCATCTTTTCCCCTGTCTGTGTGGTGTGTGTGTGTGTGTGTGTGTGTGTGTGTGTGTGTGTGTGTGTGTGTATCGTAACGTTACATATATTTCAAATAATACATATACATACCAATTAAACCTATATCTTATTAAAACAAAAATAACAAGAACATACATTTATTATTACTATTATTATACAGTGCGTTCGAAAAGTCCCTCCGCATTGCTATGTTAAACGCATAGGAAATTGAAAAACTACAATGTTTTCATTGAACCATGATTTAGTGATTTTATTACATAACCTTTTGATATTACTGCGAAGAGACTTTTCGAACGCACTGTAGAATATAAATACATATATCATAGTGTATAATATACAACATGCCCTATCTTGAACGTAAAGTACGTAATATATTGCGAATATATTGCAGATATAACGATATAACGAACCTCCAAATTCTGTATATTTTTACAGAAATTTTCTCGAATCCGTTTTTAATATATACAGGGTGTACGTAAATTTCAACATCAAAGAAATAAAAAAAATTTTAGTCAATAAACTCTGCCTGATGCTGGACTTAATCCAGGTTAATCGTATTCTTAATCGGTTAATCGGTATTCCCGATCTTTCATCTCCTCAACCAGTCAACTCTGGAACAATCTTCAATCCATCTTTTTCCACGTCTATGACTTCCAATCTTTCAAACGGAGTGTGTTTACGTATCTCGAAAACTTTGGATCTTCATTTTGGCTCTCTTCTTCTTCTTCTTCTGTTGAGGGTATTCGCCCTTGGCCTCTCCTTCCGTATAAAATAAAATGTGGCTCGTGAGTTTAAAGTAAATGTTAAGTAAAGCATTGTTAAGTGAGTGAGTCACTCAATGCTGGGCAACTGCACACCAAATGGGAGGTTCGCACCCGCACTTCCGCACCCGCACTTTAGCCTCTTCCGCACCCGCACTTCCGCACCCATCATATTCATATTTAATTTAACAACCACTTCATCCCTTTTAACTTAATATAAATAATGTTTATGTTGTGAGTTATCTAAAGAGAGATTCGTCAAATAACATCATTTTGCCACGAAAGCATAGAATTTACTCACGAATGACAGTTCTATGCTGGCTATAAGAAACTTTTTACTGATCTATTTTTATGTTTTTTGTACATCTATCAAGAGAACAATGAAAAAATAAATAAATAAAATATATCTTTCGACATTTTCACTTTTCATTTTCAAAATAATAAATAATAATAATCGTATGAATTTATTAAGTTTTGTATTTTATAAAAGCACATTTTGCGTTTTTATGAAAATAGTTCATTTTTTTAAATCGTTTTTTACGAGTAACTATTTTAAATGCAGAAAAGTCAGAGCATTTTATTGGTTTATAAATCTTAGATAAATGGAATTGAAATAATCGCACAAATTTACAGAATGGTTCAAAAATTTTTGGTTTTAAATTTATTTTATTACAATTTAGTTCCTTTATAAAGTGTGGTCATTTATTTTATACGATTTATAAGACAATACAAATGCTCTAATTTATGTGAATTAAAAAAAAATTGACTCGGGGGAAAAATTAAGAAAAAGTGGCCGATTTTTTATGTATGTAAATATGTTCACGTTTACTGTATGTGCAGTTAACCTTGGTTTGGTTTAGATTCCGCCCGAATTGTTCATTCTGACGAAGGTCAAGCTTGTCACTCCACCTTAGACCTACAGTTTAACGTGGAATCCGAACTACGCCCCACCAGCAGCCCAGCATCTTAACCACTAGGCTATCCATTTATCAACCAACCAATTTCTTTTTGTGTGGAAGGATGAACAACCGGGGTTTGCTGCGCGCCGCCTGCCATCACCGGGTCTCGATACCAGGGCCGATGGATTCGTAGTCGACGCTAACCACTACACCACCGAGGTGTATTTAAAAAAAAAAATTAGTAATAAAAAATGTAAACCATAATAATTTCAATGCTTAAGTAAATTAAAACAAGTACTTTAAAGTAACCTAAATTTGAATCAGGTATGGCAAAAAATTCAAATATATGCAAGAAAACCATTCAATCAGAGCGCGCCTTCAAGTATCTATTTCTTGTAATACAAATCTCTCCCCCAATATACAAGATTCTAATTTAGTTGCAACAAAGTTTATATGCTACAGCCTCGACGTACCTTTAATGCCACTAAACCCCCAGTGTTTATGGCCTATAAAACTAAGTAAATGTAGGTATAGGTGCACATTTTCAGGCACGTTATAAAATAATCCTGAGGGCTAAGGCAGTTCATAAGCTATTCCCTCGCACAATTATAATGACGTAAAACCGAGCTCCTGATTATATATATATATACACACACACACACATATATATATACACAATATATATATATATATATATATATATATATATATATAATATATATATATATACATATATCATATATCTGTTTGGCCGTGTGACTTTTTCACGAACAACATATTCTATCGACACTTTTTGGAGGGTTAGATTAAGTTAGGTTAGGTTATGAGAATGTCGATGATCCCAGACGCCGAGTTTCCCCTCCACGCAAAACTGGATAACACGATTTTTTCCCTTTCCAAATTGTTACACGCAATTGGACTTCTCAAATTCTCCCTATATTCAAAATGAAATATTTTTTAAAGCATAAAATAACTTACAAGGGACACACAATATATATATATATATATCTATTAGTGGTGGACCGGATATCCACATCCGCATCATTTTTAACATCCGCACTTCTGACTGCGGATGTTATGCGGATATTACCTCCAAAAATTATGAAATTTACAATTAAATTAGCTTATAAAGTAGCTTATAAGGCTCAGTCATGCACATTTCATGTAAAGTATTGATAATTATTAATGAACAAACAAATATATAAACCTCAAAATATAAATACCATTAAATCAACAAACACTGCCTGTGCCGCTGTGCGTACTCCACTGATTTTTTTTTTTTCCACAGCAAGACAGAACTTTTCAGAATGAAATTGTTCGTATAAGATCAAGCAGTCTATCGTGTTTCGAACAAGATTATTGTAAATAAATACAAAAAATAGTAAATTCTTTAGCAAAAATAAAAATGCTAATTTTCTATAGCAAACACATTGCAAAATTTGCACAGTTTCTAAAATTAGCAATTGAAAATTGAATGAAACTTGTTTCATTGAATTTTCTGTGGCTGAAACTCTTGAGAAAGTTATTATTTTTATCATAATGAAAAATATTAATATTAATTCTTATATTGATAGATTAACTAAATATCCGCACCCGCGGATATTGAAATTAAAAATCCGCATCCGATGATGTTGAAAAACTGACATCCGGTCCACCACTAATATATATATATATAGGGTGGCGCAAAAGTTGCGCATTATAGGAATTTTCAGTGTTGACTATTTTATTTTTTTTCTTTCTAAAAGGAAAAATATATATAACCAACACTGTAAATGCCTATGATGCGCGACTTCTGCGTCACCCTATATATATATATATATATATATATATATATATAGATTACTCCTTTTCCATTTTTCAATTATTAACTACATACATTAAAATTTAGTGGAAACATTAACTTAAAAAATAAAATAAAATTCCCGTAATTCAAGTCAAAAGATTAATACGGACTCCCTATCCTCTTTCCACATATCTTCATACAAACTCCCACAACCACAACAGCCCCACTTCAACTTCGCTCTAAATTTCAGCAACTACACACCCACAAAATAAAAAGTTGAAAATGGAACAAAAGAAGAATTTTAAAATTAAAAATTTATCGAGAATTTAATAACACAAATTGATTTTAAATAATTCCTCAAATTTTTACATTATATATATATACAGGGTGTCCCACAAGTCCGGTCTCGTAGGAAAATTTATTTAAAATTAAATTTACAAACGTAATAACAATAGAACTAAAACAAATATTTAAATTGACATCTTGTTTTGGGACCTGTGTGTGGGGGGGGGGGGGGGAATAACACACAGTGGGTAATATGAAAGTGAGGAAAAGGCTGAGGCCTTTTCCTCACGAGTGTAACTCACTTCCATATTAGCCACTGCGTGTTGTTCTAGCTTCAACAAAAAAAAAAGGTCCCAAAACGAGACCAATTTGAACATTTGTTTCAGTTCTAATGTATTACCTTCGTAAATTTCATTTTAAACACATTTTCCTACGAGACCGGATTTATGGGACACCCTGTATATATATATATACATAAAGAAAATGGCTCATTCAAAATTAAAATATAAGGTTTATTTTATAAGATCTTAAATATACATAGAGAAAATAAATATTTTTAAATGGTTCTAAAAAAAAAAAAAAGTTTTTTTTCCTTTTCAATTTTTAATATATAAATTCGTTTTCAGTATCTGAATTGCCTCTTTCATCAGTCTCTGTAATCTTTTGCAGTTTCACTGATGGATGAATAGTGTATCTTCGTCACAATTTATAGCTCCATCCTATAGTATATGAGGGGACGGTCAATTCGGGCAATATTTACAGAACAAAGTTACATTTACTGCATGGTACATTACATACATACATACACATGCCTTGGTGATGTAGTGGTTAGCGTCGCTGACTATGAATCCATCGGCCCCGAGTTCGAGCCCCGGTGACGGCCGCCAGCGCGCGGCAAAACCCAGCTGTTCATCTTTTCACATTATAAAGAAAGTGGTTGGTAAATAAATGAGTACCCTGGGTGGCCTAGTGGTTAAGACGTTGGGCTGCTGGTTGGACGTGGTTCGGATTCTTCGTTAAACTGTAGGTCTAAGGTGGAGCACAAAGCTTGACCTTCGTCAGAATGAACAATTCGGGCAGAAGCTAACTAAATTATTTATATACACCCACACAAAGTTGACAATAATAAATGGACACCTTTGTTTTTTTTCCATTTTTTTTATTTGATTTTAAAAGTCAATAAATAATAATTAATTGAATCACTATTTAAAATGGTGTTATTCTCCGCTTTCCATTTATTGATTCAATAAATTTATTTATTTATTGACTTAAATTTATAATCAAACAAATTCTTGGGGGAAAAACAAATGTGTATTTACTTTTGTGAATCTATCTATCTAGACACCTTATATAACTGTATAGATATAGTAATCAGTCATAAGGGCCAGAAATTGGCACAGCACTCAGGCCAACTAATGCATTTCATTGTTCTAACTCCTGCATTATCATTGTTATTATTAGCATCAGGATTCAAACCCTCGCCCTCAGTGTCTTCACTTTGCTTAGGGGTATAGGTACAGTAATTATACAGAAATAAATAAAGATAAGGGGATAGGTACAGAATTAAAATATATTCAAAATAACGGTATAACTATAGTTACGGTTATAGGAATGAAAAACGTTGAAGGAGATATGAACAAGTTTTTATTTCCTGCTCTCTGAAAACGGTGAACTAAAGCCGTTTTCAGTTTTCCATTTCCGTACGTATAAAGTTTCGAAGGGTGCTAAGTAGCTCAGTCGTTACGGTGGAGGATTTCAAACGGTGTGGCGCTGGTTCGCTCGTGGCCGCTGGCATCGGGTGGAGTCGAATTGGTCGCTTACTTCGCTTTCATTCTGGCTCAGATGACCCAAGTTGGGGTACACTCGCCCCTACAACGTCGTGGGAAAATGATGAACTTGGATGTTTCCTTTTTCCAAAAAGTTTCGTAGATTTCGAATATGGAGTAAGTGCACCCATTTTGAAAAAAAAAAAAAAAAAAGTGAAATGTAGCTAAATGTACAGCTGAATGTAGAATGTAGTTTCTCAGGCTGTTTTTGTCACCATTACTTTTCAGAATTCGAATTTTTTTGCGCAAATTTCGGCTCGTTTGTGTCGTATTGCATTAATGACCGTATGTTAAAGATATTATTTTAATGTTTACAGACAAAGAAATCATAAATAAATTTAAGATACATAAACTACAAATTATAAATAATCGGATTAAAAATCTAAAGAAATTATAAAATTACAAATAAATTTCTAAACTTTTAAATTTTTAAATACCAAAATAAATTTGATAAAAAAAATTAAATTAAAAAAAAAATTCAAATGAAATTTCTAACTCGGATCGCAATCAATAAGTTCAAAATTGGAACTAACTAGAGTGTGTTGCGTGCGTGAAACAAATCTTTTTTTACTTTCTTTATGAAGTTAATTTACTAGCCAGTATTTATCATTTATTCTTAACATTTCGGTAGAGTCACTATCTACAAAATCCACTGAGGTGGAAAGAGGATTAGAAGAGCTTTTTTTAATACGAAAGAAGTAAAAAAGTCACTGTACAAACTGTGATGTTGGCCGATGGTTTTGAAGTGCCCAAGGACTCAACAAAAATGAAAAAAAAAATAGCATACACAGTTTTAGTTTTGCCACTGACAAAAATGTCGATTTAGGGTTAAATGTTATTTTAAATCCATTTAATTACATTCTAAAATGAACGAAGAAACTAAGGAATATTTTGTTTGTCAGAATTAAAAATAAAATGTATTTTGTGTGTGTGTGTGTGTGTGTGTGTGTGTGTGTGTGTGTGTGTGTGTAAGAGTATACAAGGCTATACTTGAAAAAGAAAAAACTTTGGTTTCTAAACTTAAATTACACTGGTCAACAAAGATTTTTCATCAGAGTAAACTTTGTGGTGGCTGGATAGCATTTTTCACGCTGATTCCAAAACTGCATTCAGATTTTTTCTAGCACGTATAGTTTTCAAGATGAAGACATATATATAACTACACAGATTTAACCATTTTAAATAGGCAAAATACTAATATTTCAACATTTGATCGTATTTATTTTATTGTGTTTTTTTAGTTTATTCATCTTATTGATTTCAATTATCTTAATTATACATCTTATGTATTTCAGGTGTGAGCTTTTACGTCTAGCAGCATTGTGATTCAGGCAACAACGCCGTGCTTTGTGTGTCAAAAGATCAGTCCATTCCAAGAACTTGTTGTGTCAAGTTGGTGTACATTTTTTTTGAATTTATAGTTTGCTCAGGTCAGTCAACATGCCTTGACAATGTAAGAATGACCCCTGAAAGCAGTTCTTTTGCATAATGGTAATATAATGCCATCCATCCCCATTGCCCATTCCGTCCATCTAAAAGAGACATATGACAATATGGATATACTACTTAAGGCAATCAAATACAACAGTCATCAATGGAATGTTTGTGGAGATCTAAAAGTTAGAGGAATGCTTATGGGTATGCAGTCAGGATTCACAAAATTTTGTTGTTTCCCTTGCCTGTGGGACAGTCGGGCCACTATAGAACATTACACCAAAAGTGACTGGCCACTTAGGTATACATGTCCCAGGGATAAGCAATGTCCAGTCTGTCCCTTTAGTGGATCCCCAAAAGATCTATCTGCCACCTCTTCACATTAAACTTGGTTTAATGAAGAATTTTGTTAAAGCAATGGGTAAAGTCAATTCTGAAGGGTTCCAATACCTTTCAAGGAAATTTCCGAAGGTTACTGCAGCAAAATTGAAGGAAGGAATTTTTGTTGGGCCACAAATAAGGGAGGTTTTGAATGACACTGAATTTGAAAAAGTCCTAAGTCCGCTGGAATTGAAGGCTTGGCTGGCGTTCAAATGGATATGTGAAAACTTTCTTGGAAGCAACAAGTCACCTGCGTATAATGATGGAGTCAATAACCTCCTTGATGCCTTCAAAGAAATGGAGTGTCGAATGTCGTTAAAAATTCACTTCCTGCATTCCCACTTACATTTCTTTCCTGAAAACCTTGGTGCAGTGAGTGACGAGCAAGGAGAGCACTTCCATCAAGATATTCAGATGATGGAGAAGCGCTACCAAGGATATTGGAATGAAAGCATGATGGCGGACCATTGTTGGATGCTGTATCGTGACAATCCAGGCCAAATTTACAAAAGGAAATCACACTCACAGCGCTTTTAATAAAATAATGTATATATTCTTTATTTATAAGTACATTGAATAAAGTATATGATGTATTTGTTGTTTAGCATTCCTAAGTGTGATCTATACATCCATAAATTTTCTTATAGCAATATCAAAAACTTAAAATATCAAAACCAGTGTATCTATATAACTATACGTGCTAGAAAACAAATAAAACCAGATTCGGAATCAGCGCGAAAAATGCATTAAGAAAAGTGTGATCATGTTTGTGATGAGAAAAAAAGTTTCATTTTGTTGGCCAGTGTTATTAATCACTCATTTGTTGATTCATTTTCGATTTATTATAAAAAAATGTAACTCTTCGTGTACACAAAAGTAAAATAAATATAATATATATATATATATATATATATATATATATATATATATACTGGGTGATCCAGATAAATGGGACCCATAAAAAAAAGCCAAATATTCTTATATTTAATTCCTTTCATAAAAACTATATATCATTCGAAAGAGTAGAGTTACAAGTTTATTATGAAATATTTATTTTTTAAAAATGACTCCTTTCAAATGTGCTCCATTAGTTGCCAAGCATTCCAGTGTTCTCGCTTGTAAGTTCTGCATCACTTTTGCAAGAGTGTGCGGTGGTATGGCCTGTATCTCATTTGTGATGGCGGCCTTCAATTCTTGCAAGGTCGTTGGGTTATTTCTGTAGACCCTACTCTTTAAATATCCCCAGAGATAACTCGCCTGGAACGTTTGACGCAAAACTGCCATGCAGTTCCTAGTGGTATGGCAGGTAGCTCCGTCTTGTTGGAACCAGTGGTTTTCTAGACAAAGATCTCTTAATTTAGGAATAAGGAAATCGGTCAACATTTTTCGTAGCGATCACCATTTACAGTGACCGTGTTTCCGGTGGAATCCTCGAAAAGTACGGCCCTATGATCTGAGATGCAGTAAGACCACACCAAACAGTTACACGCTGACTATGCAACGGGACTTCGGTAATATTCAATGGATTTTCTGTTGCCCAGAAACGACAATTTTGTTTGTTTACAGTTCCATTCAAGTGAAAATGGGCTTCGTCTGACATAATCAAAGTTGCTAGAAAATTGGTGGTGTCATTTACCTTCTGTTGGATCCATTGACAGAATTGTCGTCTTCGTGCGAAATCTCCATCGTTTAGTTGTTGCACTGTTTGAATTTTATATGGAAAGAGCATTAAATTTTGCTTGAATATACCGTGTTGTTCCATATCCAACTCCTAACAGCTGAGAAGCACGTCTGATGCTTATGTTAGGATTATCCTGTACAATTTCATGAGTTCTGTTAATGATCTCGTCTATCCTTGCTGTGCGCACTCTTCCAGTTGGTTTTCTTTTTCCAATGCTGCCAGTTAGGGAAAAATTTCTGACACACCGACGGATTACTTTCTTAGAAGTGATTTTGACATCTGAAAATTTGTCTTGAAAGATCTTTGAGCTGAAACTACACTTCTTCCATGCTCAAATATTGCTCAGTTATGAAACGCAGCTGTTCCACAGTCCATGCAGTCATCTTGAAGGGTTAGTTTTTAACTAACACTTTTATTTGTTTTGTATTGTATTGTCAAAACCTATACAATCCTGTACAAACTTGTAACTATCCTCTTTCGAATGATGCGTATGATTTTATAAAAGGACTTATACTTTAAGAGTTACAGAGGTTTCTTTTGGGGCCCATTTCTCTGGATCACCCTTTATATATATATATATACGTACACAGGGTGTTTGAAAACTTTCTGTACAAATTGTAATGGGGGACAGGCAACACCAAGACAAACCCTTTTCGTCTATAAGTGTATGTCCGCTGACGTCACCATTCGGCGCGAGGGCGCCGCATTTGCATCGGCGACTGCGAGAAACTGGAACATTCCATGCAAACATGCATGACACTGGTCGGGAGAAACGTGCGCACTCCTGACATGGAAGAAATCCTACGGCGATTTGAGGACAATCCAAGCGCAAGCACGCGAGGTGTTGCACGTATCCTCGGTGTGAACCACGACCTGGTCTGGAGAGTGTTGCACGAGCAGCAGTTACATCCGTTTCATCGTCAGAGAGTCCAGGCATTACAACCTCGGGATTACCCTCTTCGTGTGGAATTCGCACGCTGGTTTCTGCAGCAGACAGCGGTGCAGCCTAATTTTCCGGCTTATGTGCTGTTCTCAGATGAGGCCTGTTTCACACGTGAGGGTGTTTAAGATGCACAATTCTCACGTGTGGGCGCACGCAAATCCACATGCTACACGGGTGCATGCTCATCAAGAACGGTTCGCCGTCAATGTTTGGGCGGGTATCGTCCATGGCAAGTTGATTGGGCCGTACCTGCTGCCTGCCCGACTCGACGGGCGGGTTTATCGGATATTTCTTGAAGAAACGTTGCCGGAACTGCTGGAAGATGTTCCCGTGGCTATTCGTAGACGAATGTGGTTTCAACACGACGGGGCCCCAGCACACTCCAGTAACGATGTGCGGGATTATCTGAACGCCACTTTCGGGGACCGATGGATAGGCCGGGGTGAGCCCGTAACCTGGCCACCGAGATCGCCCGATTTAACATGCCTCGATTTCTTCCTGTGGGGACACATGAAGAACCTCGTGTACGAGACTCCCATTTACTCAGAAGAAGACCTCGTAGCAAGAATCGCTGTCGCCGCTGGAACTGTTCCCGAAATGCCGGGAATCTTTCGACGTGTACGTCGGTCAATGCTTCGACGCTGTCGGGCATGCATTGATGCTACCGGTCGCAACTTTCAGCACCTTCTTTAAATAAACATGCCTTCTTTAAATAAACATGTTACGCGTACTACGTCCGATTTAAGAATGCCCGCGGCAAGCGCGAGTCTAGCCCACTTCACCTTTTAGCCAATTGCAGCGGCGCCCTCTCGCGCCGAATGGTGACGTCAGCGGACATACACTTATAGACGAAAAGGGTTTGTCTTGGTGTTGCCTATCCCCCATTACAATTTGTACAGAAAGTTTTCAAACACCCTATATATATATAATATATATATATATATATATATATATATATATATATATATATATATATATTACATAATTTCCCATCCTTTAAATTTATTACCAAACTTACAGCTCCAACATGAGGGGGCAGAGGAGAGAACTAATAACTCTTATTGGAAAAACTTTTACATCTCAATTTTGAAAATTTCAGTTACATTTATTTTCAACAATTTCGATATTTGGCAAAGATGTAGAGTAGGTATAAAAATGGTATAGAAATAAATGAAAATAACGGTGTATGTATAAAAATATATATATATATATATATATATATATATATATGCAAAATAACGGTATAAGTATACAAATAAAAAATTGAAGTAACAGCAACCTTGGTTTAGATTCCGGCCGAATTGTTCATTCTAAAGAAGATCGAGCGTGTCACTTCACTTTAGACCTACTGTTTAACGTGGAATCCGAACCACGCCCCACCAACAGCCCAGCGTTTTAACCACTATGCTACCCAGAGTACCCATTTATTTACAACCAATTTTTATTGTGTGGAAGGATGAATAGCTGGGTTTTGCTGCGCGCCGCCTGCCGTCACGGGTCTCGATGTGTCGATAAAATGGATTCGTAGTCAGCGACTAGGATATATATCTATATAGATAACTAAGAGTTACGTTCTCTCCTATTCGGTGCTATCTTTTGCATCACTTTCCTCCTACACTTTGTGTTGATGTTTTTTGGCTTCAATTTACGTTAGGTTAGGTTAAGTTTAGTTAGGTTAGGTTAACCTAACCTAAAATAAAATTAAACGAAAGAAATAATTGGGTGTGTAAAATCCCGATGTAGCATGTATGATAGTAGTAATAATTTGATTTCGAGCTTTTTAATTACAATCGTAACCTGAGTGAAATTCGAAAAATAATCATTTATACGATAAAGGAACGAATTCTCAACTTTTTAGTGATATCCTTATCTACTTTAAGGCGAGCGTAAGTGATTGATTAAAAAAAAAAAAAAAAAAAGTTGTAACATGTAGGAGCTAATGTAACTTCAACGACCACCGACGAAAATGTAGGAGGAATTCACACTATATATATATATATATATATATATATATATATATATATATATATATATGAAAATGAACAATTCTTATATTAATATATTCATTTATGCATATGGGGTAGGGTGGATCGATTTTACATTTTTTCGATTTCCATATTCTAATAGAGACAAAACCTTGCGCATGCATGAGAAAATAGCCTCTGCAAAATCTTAGCTTAATAGGTAATCATCTTCTGCCCCCGGCAGAGCGATGAAACATATTTAGTAGTCAAAAACGTATTTTTCTTATAATTTTTAAAATATCAATATGCATCAAAATTATTCCTAATAACTATAAAGTCGATGAAAAAGACCTCATATGATCGTTTTTCCAAGCGCGTTGTCCTACGTTAATATCTTTTGCCCCCGGCAACAACGTCAAATGTTGAAAAAATAGGTAATTTATATACATATTTTCAGATCGGCTCTTTGTCTTAAATAATGCATTTATATATTTCCCATAGCATTTATATCGTTGCTTAGGCATGAAATAACACACAACATGCCTATTACACGGTAATGAATTATCACTGCGACACCTCATTCAAGACTTGGACGGCAAAACAACTGGGCCAATGGGCTTTACTGGACCAGTTGGAAAACAACTGAACGACTGCGAAAAACTTCCAATTACAGAATTCGATGCCATTCCATCTCCCGACATTGACATAGATGATGCCGAGTTGAGCACTGACCAAAAATATTTGTTAGGCATCTACAGAGCAGTGTCGAGCGGTAGCTGCTCTTCAGCTCTTGCGGCTCGAAATCCAGGTAAGATGGCGCATTCCAGGTGGCTGACAACAGCAAATAGATTTCTGCGCCTCTATGTTTCAACCAGTGAACCCTCCAGCACCTTCAACGAAATTGTGCGATTCATTATGACAGTTTACGCACCAATTTGGTTTAAGATAAAGAAAAACTCCAGTTTCACTGAGGGCGCAAAACATTTTTTCGAAATGATGCGTCTCTCTCAGACCATGCCTCAAAGATCTAAGACAATCGCCAACAAAGTCCTCCGTAGAAATTCTTTCTTTGCTCACCCAGAAAATATTTTGATCTCCATGCTACATGCCGATGAGCAACACATAAGAGAATTGGGATGGAGAAGAATATTAAAAGCACGATCAAAACAATCACCAGCGGTGGAAATTCGAGCCTTCGCCATGCCTGAGCTGCTCTACGATAGTCAAAACTATTACGAAATGATCAACTGGCAAACGGCTGAGGTGACCGAACCCCCCGTTACAAAAACAATACCTGATACCCGAATAAAAGAGTTTGTTGAGACGGGAGACCAGCCTGATGGACTGATCCCACTATTCCCTTGTCATACTCAAGCGGTCGAGAGACTCATCAAATTAGTAACCGAAGCCTCTGCCAGTGTAAGTGGAATAGAAGAGAGGGACGGATTCATCCGCTCCCGTCTTCACTCCCGAACAAAAATTCCACGATTTGATTCTAAGAAAGATTACCGTATGTAAATCGACATGCAGCCAAAGGAAGGGTGGTTGGGGCTGGATAGGGTGGAACTCGACGTACAGCCACCTCCTCGTGGTGAGTTCTGGGTTGCTAATTTTATAAAATTAGCAAGCGAGGAGCTGTACTTAGTACTTATCGTACTTATAACATCGCATTAACGTAATTATAATCCACATTTAGACTTTTCTCGGGGACAGAAGATATTACTCTAGTCATAAAATTTTGCGTGTGTGTTATTTCATGCCTAAGCAACGATATAAATGCTATGGGAAATATATAAATGCATTATTTAAGACAAAGAGCGATCTGAAAATATGTATATAAATTACCTATTTTTTCAACATTTGACGTTGTTGCCGGGGGCAAAAGATATTAACGTAGGACAACGCGCTTGGAAAAACGATCATATGAGGTCTTTCTCATCGACTTTATAGTTATTAGGAATAATTTTGATGCATATTGAAATATTTTAAAAATTATTAGAAAAGTACGTTTTTGACTACTAAAATATGATTTTCATCGCTCTGCCGGGGGCAGAAGATGATTACCTATTAAGCTAAGATTTTTCAGAGGCTATTTTCTCATGCATGTGCAAGTTTTTGTCTCTATTAGAATATGGAAATCGAAAAAAATGTAAAATCGATCCACCCTAATATGGAGTCCAAACTCGCGTAACGCTGTCTGTATATAAAAACGCAAATTCGGATACAACTTTTTATTTTCTTTATTTTATTTTTGCTGAATAATTAATGAATTATTTCTTTTTAAATTACTTAATCATTTTTTTAGATTTAGCTTAATGTAATCGTGTTAAATTCTGCAATGTTCATTTTCTGTATACATTCTCTCTTCGCTGTAAAAGAGAAAGTCGTGTCTTGCTTAACACTTAATTTTAAATTTTAAGCATTTAATTTTCGCTCGTATGCATGTTTAATTGTAATTCATAATAAAATGTATATTTCAATTTCAATTTCCATTTTCAGTTAACTCGGCAGATCATGACAACATCAGATCTGTCAATATGCGGTTTAAAATAAAAATATGGCTTCATCTTCAAATATCTTGCTTATCTGTCTAGACATTGCTACAGCCTAAAATATTTACCTTATCTTCAAATATTTTGCAAAATAATTCAGCCTATTGAGAATAAAAACAAAACAAAAGTCAGCATTAAATAATGATGATGTCAGGAAAATTTATGTATGTAAACGTGTAGAATTTCTCGTTATTATTCTGATTCTGATTCTATCTGATCTGACTTAGAGGCTGAGGATTACCTGTAACATTTTGGCAGTAAACTAAAGTAAGAGAATATCTTTTATCTTTTCCTTTAAGTTCTCTGAAAAGAGTAAGGCTCGGTCTTAAAATAGAGAAAATAATTTCTCGATACGCTACAAGAAGAACCAGAGAACCCTTTGAGAATTTAGTAAGCTTCACAGAATCCTCCGATCCCCTACAAGAAAAAATCGGAGAATAGTATGAGAGAAACTACTGCGATTCCCTATACGATACCAGCTACCCCAGAGTAACAAATCCGTTGCTGCCACCTAACCAGAACCCCCGTCAACTTCGAACTGCCCAAGGACATAAACAGAGGGGTTAACATACATACATACATATATGTGTGTGTGTGTGTGTGTGTGTGTGTGTGTGTGTGTTCTCGCTCGGGTTTTATGGAGATTTTCATGATGGGTTCCGAATCCTCGATGGTTCCAATCGTAAAGGAGATCGCAGGTAGACACTAGAATTGAGTTCATAATGGATGTGTCGAATTCCTCTCTTCGAATAACACTAAGAATTTATGACAATCAGTTAAAGCATCAAGTTCCTGTGAATCACTACAATTTACGTGGTACACTCCCCAGCCTGAATATATATCTATTCCTTCGTACATAAATATAATTAAAGTTCAGTTTGGAACAAAACGCTGCCGGTCACTTCTTAATTTTATACTCGTAAATCAAAATGAATGAGGGAATGATTGAAAATCAAAGTACTTTGGAATTTGAAGTGAATAATTTTTACTTAAAACAAAAAAATATTTAACAAATGCGGAGCTGAAGTAAATTAAATGGTGACTTAGATTATAATTTATAATTATAGATTACGAGTTATTTATAGGTCTGGTTACGCAACAGGGTATGTATCACTTAAAGATATAATTTGAAGGGAACAGTGTGTCACAGGATTTTTTCACAGGGGTGGCTTTAATTAAATGAAGTATTAGAGCAAAGAACTAATTTCAAAGACGTTCCCGATCTTTATAGCCTCAGGAGGTGGAGGGTGAAGTGATCCATCTATTTTAAGGACTTTTGCATCTATGCACCTGTAAAAATGTTTTTTCGTTAAACAGGGTGGAAAATTAAATAATTTCAAGACTTGATTGAAGTTGCCTTAAGGAGTAGTTTCGGGGGAATAATGGATGTAAAATGAAGTAGAATATTATAAGCTAAATCTATACTATTTTTCAATGGCTATACGGAAAATTAAGGTTGAAAGGCTGAAGGTTGAAAGTTGTAGAGAGTATTTTTGATGAAATTAACAAAAGGTAATAAAATGGTTGGAAAGGGTTGAAATTTATACCACAAAAAGAGCAACATGGAAAGTGATGAATTGTATAATGTTGTAATCTATTGACCTATAATGGTAGTGGTAGTTACAACGAAAGTTTAATAATTCATTATACAAATATGCGTCTTTATTCAGAAATGCATTCCTATAAAGGCTAAATCACCGGTAGCGCGATGATGAACATTGAACAGTGAACACGGAAGACGATGTCTTCGGGGGGCGTACTTACGTTATACACATTGTTGGGGTGGGATGGGGAGGAATGTGTGTGATATGTGGTAGTCATTATCACATGTGCTCACCATGTGAAAATGGGAGTCTATAAGCGCTCAGAGATGACGTAAATGCATATCCGTCATGGACAAACTCATCTGTAACATGGAATTTATAACCATGTGACAATATATACAGTACATATTATATATATAATAAAAATTATATCCTTAGGCGAGATTTGATATTAGGTAAGTTTCCAGTGACCAATAGCAGAGTATGTACAGTAGACAGACATCAAAAGCTATTCCATTTATTTATATTTATGAGAGGCCTGCAAAACAGTCCTAGAAATTCATATATTTATGTATAACGTACTGGTATTTGCTCCTCCAAAGTGTATATATATATATATATATATATATATATATATATATATATATATATATATATATATATGAATAGAAACGATATAAGTGTTAAGGAACGTTTCTGCACACGAGGAGGAGAGATAACGAATAAATGAAAAATGAGGCGAACCTTTCCTTTCAACCTTTCAAATGTTCCGTGCGATGACTCCATTTCACGAAGGTCAACTTGTCGCCCCTCCCCTCGAGTTGGCCTGGTGAAGTAGTGGGTTGGTTTCTTGTACTCTCCACCTCACATAGCCAGGTACGCCCGACTCATCGGAGATTGTTCTGAGCCAAGCGTCTAATCTTTTGAAGATGTCCACTGCCACACCACTCGTGTTCCTTAGGTCTTTGGGCAGCTGATTAAACAGTTTTGGTCCTCTCACAACAAAACTATTTTCTTTCAGGGTTAAGGATGTTCCCTGTCTAGCCTTTAATTTGGGAACACGACACATTCTTCCTTTTCTACTTTCCACTGTTTGGGGAGTTATAAGGTTCAGAGTAAGATTAGGGGCTAGTTTCTCCATTATTTTCCAAGTGTAAATAATGGTGTATCTCTCTCTCCTCCTTTCCAGTGAATATAGGTTTAATTCGCGTAACCTTTCCCATTAGTTTAGTTCTTTGCACCCTTTCATCTTTGCTGTGAAGCTTCTCTGAATCTCTTCGTTGTCTAATGTCTTCTTTTTTGTATGGGCATGTTAGGACTGAACAATATTCCAATTTGGGCATGATCAGTGTTTTCAGTAGAGGAATCATTACATTCCTATCACTTCGTTTAAAGGTTCTCAGTATCTGCCCAGTCACTCTCTCTGCTCTGTTTACTGCTATCTTATTTTGTGTTTCAAATTTAGGATCATCAGTTATTACAACCCCTAAATCTTTTGCTTTAGAATTTCTCTGAATTTCCTGTCCATTTGGGGTAAATATTCCATGGATTTTAGGTCCTTCCTTTTTCCGTACTGTAACAGCTGAAATTTCTCAGTGTTAAACTTCATATTGTTGTCTTTCGTCCACTTTTAGATTCTGTTCATGTCTGTTTGTAGAGATCTTATATCTTCTGGGTTTCTTATTTTTCTACTGATCTTTGTGTCATCGGCAAAGGATGTTACTGTGCTCTCTCTGGTAACGTCCTCATCCATGTCAGTAAACATGATTATGAAGAGTAGTGGAGCTAATACTGTTCCTTGTGGTACTGAGCTGAGGACCTCTGATTCTGATATATATATATATACCCTCCTTTATCAAATCTCGCAAATGAGGCGGGATGCTGCAGAGGGTTCGACTGCAGGTCGATCCTGAACCGTCGTTCGAACTCACAAAGTATGTGTGTGTGTATATATATATATATATTTCTTGTGCAAAGTCCCTGACCAACCATGCGTGACTAGCTACAAAAGCGGAAACCAATTCCTTCCTCCACCAAATCGCGAAATGAAGCGGGATGCTGCAGGGGGGGTCGATCAGACACACATTTTACTGGAAAGTAACATACCATACCGACACGACATAATTACCCGAGGTAAGAGTCGTAAAAAGCAAAATTTATTGAAAAAGCCGAAACTGTCAACGAGGGTATAACTCGAGAAGTGTTCTTAGTTCCGTAACTCCAAGAGTGACGTTGTCGAGGCTTCTTACAGATACTATTCCTTCTACAAACAAGGGAACCCTCCAACTGGTTTCAAGCCATCGTGGAATTCGTACGTTTGAGGGGCAAACTCGCTCGGCACACACAATATATACACACACACACACATATATATATACATACATACATACATACATACATATTGGTGAAGGCCGCTTCTGGCAAGCTTCAATTTCAATTTAAGCAGAAAGCAACAGACAAGAAGGAAAGAAACATCCATCAAGTTGGAAAGGGACTATATTTTGTATATTGCAACGTTTCAAGCACAAACTATGCTCATCCTCAGGCAAAAATTCTAAAAAGTTAAAAACATAATATTAAAAACCATAATGACATTAACAAAATAAAATAGGGAAAAAATCCACAAGCATTAAAAACAAAGTCACACTAAAAAAATTCTAGAAAGTTACAATTAAAAACCATAATGACTATTATGAAACAAAAGCGAACAATTAACAAGCTTTAAAACAGTAAAAGTGACACTAAAAACGAACAATGAATAACAGCTATAAAATACAAAATGTAAAACTCAAAAAACTAAAAATTCACAGGCTATCTTTTAAAACACTAAAAAATTAAAAACCCACACTAAAAGGAACACACCTTAAGTCTAAGCAGCACAGATTCCGAGGCAAAACTAAAAAACAGAAGCATCTAAAACCAAGTAAAGGTTGGTTGTTCAAGATGTTCAGTTTAGACGGAGGGGAACGGATGAAATATCAGAGTTAAGCGAAGGGGAGAGTTTTTTAATATACAGGGATGCCCATATGGGCATAAGCCATAGAACTGACAAACCTTTGAAAACTAAAGAAGCTTCAGCTATACGCAGCCATGTTGTTCTATGCAAAGTCGATATAACTTTAGCTAATTTTAACATTTTAGATTCCGCTCCGTGTGAGCAAACGTTAAGACTTTTAGAATCCCTGTATATTAAAAAACTCTCCCCTTCGCTTAACTCTGATATTTCATCCGTTCCCCTCCGTCTAAACTGAACATCTTGAACAACCAACCTTTACTTGGTTTTAGATGCTTCTGTTTTTTAGTTTTGCCTCGGAATCTGTGCTGCTTAGACTTAAGGTGTGTTCCTTTTAGTGTGGGTTTTTAATTTTTTAGTGTTTTAAAAGATAGCCTGTGAATTTTTAGTTTTTTGAGTTTTACATTTGTATTTTATAGCTGTTATTCATTGTTCGTTTTTAGTGTCACTTTTACTGTTTTAAAGCTTGTTAATTGTTCGCTTTTGTTTCATAATAGTCATTATGGTTTTTAATTGTAACTTTCTAGAATTTTTTTAGTGTGACTTTGTTTTTTTTTCCCTATTTTATTTTGTTAATGTCATTATGGTTTTTAATATTATGTTTTTAACTTTTTAGAATTTTTGCCTGAGGATGAGCATAGTTTGTGCTTGAAACGTTGCAATATACAAAATATAGTCCCTTTCCAACTTGATGGATGTTTCTTTCCCTCTTGTCTGTTGCTTTCTGCTTATATATATTATATATATCGGTGTCCCATAAGTCTGGAACCATAGGGCAAGATGATAAAAACGCCGGAGAGACTTTTGGGGACTGTTTGTGAAGTGAGCGAGGATGCTAGCGGCTGTGTCATCGTCGGTGAATGTCCTCGGAGGTCCACTGCGTGGTTTATCTCCTATGGATCCCGTTTCCCTGAACTTTGCTACAAGTTTGCCGACACAGCTGCGTGTTATCGGCGCGCGGTCCGGATGCAATCTGTTAAATTCCTCAGCGACATCCCTCTGACTCCGATTTCCTACGAGCAGAATTACCTGGATGCGTTCTTCCTTACTCAATGACATCAGGGGCACTTGCATAAACGGAAAAACATGAATTACTTATTTTACCCTTTGGTTCCAGATTTATGGGACACCCTTTATACTGTATATACACTAGGGCAGTGGTTCCCAACCTTTTCACCACAAAGGACCCCTTTTATTTTTATTTTTTTCCCACGGACCCCATGTTTTTGAAAGATTCCGTCTACCAAACAAACTGTTTTTATTAACTAATAATTAACTCGTTTTCTCATTTTTCACTATCAAATAAAGGACATATAAGAGATGCAATTAAAATACAGCATATTAAAAAAGTATTAATAATTCCAGCCAAGAGCAAGGGTAAATGTATGATTTCCATTGGAGCCTCTCGAAATATTGAGAGCTCACGGACCCCAGGTTGGGAACCACTGCACTAGGGTGTGTCACTTTTGAACTTTTTTTGAAAAGTTATGGTGCTTACCTCTTATCTTGACAAATTGACCAAAAACCATGAATAAACAAAAAAAAAAAGAATCGGGTAATATTTAGGGTCCCCGCCCTCATTTGAAAAATAAGCCCCCTATTCAAAAAAAAAAAAAAAAAAGTGATTTTTGGAGATATTTTTGGTCATAGTTTCCTTACTAATCATCGTATTTCAAAAATTTTGCTACCAAAATGTAGAGAATAACGGTATCCTCTTATTATGAACGTTTTAAAACTATTTTAGTTGTATACGGTGCTGATATTTGAATGGACCTTATGAAATTTTTCCCCCCCCGTTTTCATTTCTATAACATTTATTTACAGTATTTCCAGGTTTTATTTACAAAAAGTATGCAAATATAACCAAATTTATAATAAATTTTCTTTTCTTTCAGAATTCTATTATAGATTTGCTTAATTTCATAGTTTATTCAAATTAGTCAATAGCCATGGCTAACAGTAAGCCAATATTAAGAACAGACCTAAGAAAATGTGATTCTTTATTGGGAAAGTTAGTGGAAGACATATGCGCGAGAGAAGGAAGCATGCTTCTAACGAATAGTGAAGTTCTCAGTCACTTTTTCTTCTTGAGAAGGGATCAAATGAAAAGCGACAATGTGTCAAAGGAAGAAAATATTTTTAGAGTATTAGATAAGGTAGAAAAGGTGTGGATTATGGCTGGCATACCATCAAAATCCGTTAGAAAGCAGAAACGACCCAAAAAAATGTTGTGGCATTTGATAAAAGAGCATGAGAAGTTGGGTAAAAATATAAAGAAGAAATGTTATGAAACCCAAAAACACCTTTTCTCTCTCGTTTAGATAACTTATTTAATATATCATCTGAAAATGTATGTAATGAGATCCAAAATGATACATTGAGAACTATACAACAGAAGAATGAGGATCTTCGCTTATTGGAAGATCAGTGAAGTGCTAGAATATATTCTCTGGGTCCGATCGATAAAGCTTATGTAGCCAAACTGATCAAAAAGACTGCTAGAATAGAAGGTGAAGAACAAAGAAAATTGAAAGAAAAAGAGCGAAAGGCATTAGAAGAAGACACAAAACTTGAATCATCTGAAGGCGAGTTAGTGGACTCAAGTAATGGTGATGATTTTACTCCGAGCCTAGGCCCATCAAAACGTCCTAAGTTACTACAGTCAACATTAATATCTAATACAGCTGATCGTTTAGGACTATAATTCGGACAACGCTCGACATTTGCATTTGTGGTAGCAGCTGAATGTGGGCTATATTTAAGAGAGATGTCATTATCGAAAAGTACTTCTGCGCGAGTTGCGAAGAAGTCGAGAAAAGCTACTGCTGACACTATTAAAGAGTCGTTCAACCCACCTCAATATTGTGTAGTCCACTGGGACAGCAAAATGATACTGAATGTTTCAGGAGGAAAGCAGGATCGATTGGCAATACTTATATCGGGAGAGAATGTTGAGAAACTTCTCTCGATACCCGATACCGGTGTCTCAACTGGATCGACACAAGCTTGTACTGTTTTTAGCACAATCCAAGAATGGAAATTACAGGATAAGGTTTACGGAATGGTATTCGATACTACTTCATCCAATATTGGCTGGATAAAAGGGGCTTGTAAAGTACTGGAAAACCTCTTTGGAAAAAAATTATTATGGCTCGCTTGTCGCCACCATATGGCAGAACGAGTTTTGTCAGCAGTGTATCTAAAGGTATTTGGAAAATCTACCTCACTCGAAAACGGATCTTTCAAGACCTTCAGAGATGTTATATGGGAGAAGCTAGATACTAAGCAACCGTTCAAACAGCTATCTATCAATGACAGACATTTCAAGGACCTGAAAAAATGCGTCATAGATTTTATGACAGATTTGCTCAAAGATAACCAGAGCCTTCCCAGGGATGATTACAAAGAGGTAGCTGAAACAACTATGCTCGTTTTAGGAGAAATTCCTGCCAGAGGAATACACTGGATCAAGCCAGGAGCTCTCCATCACGCCAGATGGATGGCTGTCATATTGTATACGAATATGATGTTAGCATTTTCAGACCAAGCCGGATATGATAATGTTACAATAAAAAACCACTCAGAATTAGACAAATGTTCATATGAACTTCTTTTCTCACAGTGACCAATACTATCACCTCCCGAAGTATTGACCTTTCCTCCTGAAACACCATGTATTTAATTTAAAATTCCATTTACTAAAAAAAAAAAAATCAATCATATTTCCTATATAAATATAATCCCTTGTCTTAACTCATTAAAATAACTGGAGATTATTGGCTTTATTTTCATGCAGAGTTCTCTATAGATTAAGAGAGATGCGAAGCAGCTTTAAATAAATTTAATTAGTGGTGAAATTATATATATATATATATATATATTATATATATATATATATATATATATATATATTATATATATTATATATTATATAATATATATAATATATATATATATACTGTACAGGGTGTCCCGTAAGTCTGGACCCATAGGGATTTATAATATATTTTTTTATTATGTTGCAGGTAAACCATGTCACTGACTAGAGAGGAGAGAGTTCAAGTTATTTTGCTGGTCGGGACCCGCAGTCACCGGGAAGTGGCCGAAGAATTCAACAATATGCATCCAGACCGCGCACCAATCACACACAGATGTGTTGGCAAGTTGATAGCCAAATTTAAGGAAACTGGATCCGTAGCTGACAAGCCTCGCAGAGGACCTTCAAGGACTGTTACGGAAGACGAAACCAGTACCAATGTGTTGGCTAGCTTCGCTGTCAGTCCCAAGAAGTCACTTCGACGCATGTCCAGCGAAACTGGGACTATTTTGTAATTTTATTTATTTTGCCCTATGGGTCCAGACTTACGGGACACCCTGTGTATATATATATATATATATAGTGTGTGTGTGTGTGTGTGTGTGTGTGTTTTGAAGAGGTTACATCATGCTCACGTTTCAACACTTCTTCCCTTTAGTTAGCTAAGTTAATCGATGATGGGTCTGTTTATCATCTGGACGGGTAACCATACACTACATTCAAATAATGTAATTACCCATGATTCGAATCACACAACGAAGTACCTTTTACGTTACCTGACGTTTACCGAATGAGACAGATTATTTATTATTATAGCTCCCACTCGACATCCATTAAAACAGTTACTGACAACATTATGTTAAGTCCGGCCCTAACTCTTTTTCAATGGCTTGGAAGTGATACGATGAAATACCATTTATTTATTTTATTTATTATTATTATTATTTGCTTAGCCTCTTTCGTAACGGGAAATACGATGTTTCGTAGGGGATTTATAGCTTTACAGGGGATACAAACTATCTAAAAGGTCGCTACATCATCTGAAAGTAGAAGACGACGGTCACCCATCCAAGATGGCGGGATGATGATCCAACTATTGATCAAATTCAGGTCCAATTAAGCTTGCTGATACAATGGGAAACTGTGTTGACACGTAACTACGACGAATAGCACTACAATGTTTACAGAAAAAGCGATGAGAATTAAGTTACGTAAATAAATTAAAGTTTATTAAAATTAATTTCATCAATTCGAACAGTAACATTTTAGGGTAAAACTGTTTGTAAATTTAAAAAAGAAATTGAAAAAATTACTTGATGAAATGTAGTAAATAATTATTGTGTATAACAGTTATTAATGAATAACTTATTTAACGAAATGCTTAAACTGAGTTTTGGATAATTGTAAATGCCAATAACGGTTATTAAAAAAAAGGAGTTACAAGGAGTTACAAGAACAAGAGGAAACCTCAAAGACCTCTTCGGTCCACTCGGGGAGGTTCCTGTTATTAAACTACCGGTAGTGTATATTTTAATTATTCTAGCAGTACTGTAGTAGAAAACTGGATGGGAAGGCATAATGCTCCCTCCCCAACCTTCGCCAGAGGTGGGTACGGAAAAAGGTTGAAAAAATACCTTAACCCTGGAAAAGTAGCCAAGGAAATTATACGGGAAAGAGGAGAATAAGTAGGTTAGCTCTACAATTACGTATGCACACACAGAAATCGTACACTAGATAGTACTGTTGTACAGAGTTGCCAACATGAATATATGGAAAACCAGGAAATCAAAGACGAAAAACGGTATGATTCAAGATCTTATTGAAAACCACCAATATATTATAGTACAGAATAACGTAACACAAGCATTACCTTTCATGTGTATTCTCTTATAATGTTCTTAGTAGCTGCTAAGAGCATTCTGCAAACTATAAAATCATTTATTATAAAGAATTACATGTGCAAACTTGAAAAATTACTCCAAGTGTTCTGTGACACTGCTCTTTAATAATAGGTGCAAACTGTTCACTTTAGATCATTAAAGTTGCACTTTTGGCCTTTTTAAAAGGTTTATTTTGAATGAAATAAATATTTTAAGATCTCGGAATTTATCATAAATAAACGAGAACATGGAATTTCATAGTAAAAATCGGGAAATTCCGAGAAAACGGAATAGTTGGCATGTATGGTTGTACGAGTATAAACTAACTAATAATATATTTGTGCTGATCGTATATCAACTACTTGGTATCGTCACAAAAATCTCGAACACATGGTTTTGATTTTATACAAAACATTTACAACTCTGCTGGACTGATACCTCAGTAAATAAAGACTCCATGGCCCACTCCAGGCTAGGAGAGGTAAATGTTAAACTCACCATGTCTACACCCATGTACGCGCTAAACCATCACGCCGGCGAAGTGACGAAATGCTTCTACAGGAATTGAAAACAGAAATCAGATTTTCTACACCATGCCCTTACCCGTCACGTGCATCCAGCCACCGAAGAAAGAGAGAAAAAGAGAAAAAGAGAAATCGTGACGGCAGAAACGCAACTCTACTTCGCCTAATCCGTCCTGCATTTTGTTTTCGATATGAAATTATATATTTCTATAAAATACTTTTCTACTTTATTCTTAGACCTATTAACAAGGCATGCATGTGTGTGAGCGTGTTTCTGTAATTTGATGTCTGTGATGTGTGTGTGTCCGCCAACTCTTTGAGTGTCGCCGTTTCAACTTGGGTCTCCCGCCGTGAAACGTGTTTATGCGGCAAGTGATATACTGAGTCGTTTATACTTCGCGGTGTTGTGCCACCACAAGAGTGGAGAAACTCTTTCCGGTGAGGAATATCAGTAGAAGGTCTCTATATCTATCCCTGTGTACTTGTCCCTTATGGAGTATGGGTGTTTCGTGGGTGATCACCCGTTGTTGCCACGCTGAATTCGAGTTTTTCCCATTTAGAGGTGTTTATCAAGGAAGTGATAAAAAAATTAGTTGCTTGATAGTTGACCATGCTATGTGAGACAATGATTCTAAAAACAAATATTGTATAAAATCCTCCTTGGGTGTTGATGCGAGGTTCGAGGGACACCATATGTTCAGACTTGTTCTTGCTGCTACAAGCAGGCCCACCGAGAGGGTGGGGATACCGTGGAAAAATCCCCTGGGCCCGAAAAATAAAATGGTCATTTTCTTCCGAGTTGTTTATTCATACTGTATGTTTTGAACAGTGACTTGGACATATAATCAGTTTGCTTGTTATGTACACAAAAAATTCATAATATACAGTAATACTGAGTAAACAGGGGGCCCCATATACCAATCCTTCCCCGGGGCCCGGGGCAGCTCTCGGTGGCCCTGGTTACAAGTGTAGAATGCAACATTTTTTGCGTGTATTCAGAATCCAAAGCGTGCTACCGTATTTGTAATGATGTACGTTGTTTACCTTTTCTCTCTTCTTCATGAAGTTAACAATTAGTTCTGAAGCACTACCCATAAGATGTAATGTACGATTTTAAATAATTAACATGAAAGTAACGCAAGTCCTCTTTCCCTCTCCTCAGCTTCTATACAAGTTTTAGTGAAGGGCTTCGATGTATAGTTGATATTGAAATATCGGAAAATAGAGTAAGTAGAGTGTTAAACAGAATATATTAATAGGATTAAAGTTAAATCAAACAAGAGTTACGGTAATGGAGCAACAATCAAGCCAAAAATAATAAATCATCCAGGATGAAAGGCTATTTGCTTATTTTATGAATAAAGAATAATTATATACAGTATATACACACGAGGTGTGATAAAAAAGTTCGATAAATAGTCCCGCAACTAATGAACGCGTGTCACTAGGTGATGTCGGTGTGTATGGCTGATGACGCCACCTTGGCCACTTTCCAGATGCCAACGAACACCATTCAACTATGCACCAGTGCGCAGTGTCATTGCTTTGTGTGAGGGTGTTTTAGTGGCGTCTGGCGATTTTGCAGAAAATGTCGAAATTTGAACAATGTGCAAACAAAATTTTGTTTTAAACTTGGTAAGACGGCTACAGAAACACACGGAATGCTTGCAGCTGTCTACAGAGATGAAGTTGTTACAAACAAGACGGACGGACGACCACTTCTATCATCATCTTCCAAAGACTCATTTCCTTCTCGAAACCTTCCAAACCACTTGCAAACAGTCTTGTTTGTAACAATTTCATCTCCGTAGACAGCTGCAAGCATTCCGTGCGTTTCTGTAGCCGTCTTAACAAGTTTAAAACAAAATTTTGTTTGCACGTTGCTCAAATTTCGACATTTTCTGCAAAATCGCCAGACGCCACAAAAACGCCCTCACACAAAGCAATGACACGGCGCACTGGTGCGTAGTTGAATGGTGTTTGTTGGCATCTGGCAAGTGGCCAAGGTGACGTCATCAGCCATACACACTGACATCACCTAGTGACACGCGTTCATTAGTTGCGGGACTATTTACCAAACTTTTTGATCACACCTCCTGTATGTATGTATGTATGTATATATATATATATATATATATATATATATATATATATATATATATATTACACGCTTTAGTGCAACACTATATGTGCATTTAAAAGTTTTCTTTACCACCTATTACAAACCTTTATTGAGGTTATTATGATAAAGTAAAATCTTACATGTGCCATCATTTTCACACGAAAGGCATCGTTATTCCTGGTCAACCACGATAAAAATTTTCGTTTTAAAATAACAATACTATTCATTAGGAACCTTTTTCAATAAGAAATTTTTCATTCAAATTCTAATGAGGCTTTTACCATTTCGACCAAACTCCCTTCTTTTTTTTTTTTTTTTTTTTTTTTTTTTAACAAAAAGTTCTTAACTTATTAAATACTTTTGTGAATAGATATATAATTTCGTTGGGTTGTATTAAGTTAATTTAGGTTACGTTACGTTAGATTAAGTTAGGTTAAAGCTAGTAGATTTGTTCATGACATTTCCCATCGACGGTTTGAAGTTTCTCTATTTCCGACTTCTTTTAGATTTTGGGGTTTAATTTCTTTTATTTTTCATCAATTTATGCATTTGAATTCGTATTAGTTTATGATAACGCACAAATACAACACACCCGTCTAAAAATGGAACGAGGACAACGACAAACTGACGCGCATCCGTTAATTTTCGCATTTGTCCGTTTGAATTCATTTGTGATTTGCAAACGCATTGGTGATTTATTCGTAGAGGTCTCTTACTTTGGTATCTTGTCGTTGATTGGTTGATTAGATTTCTGGGTTCATTATGGTTTTCTATTCTGGATCCTGATTGGATGATTAAGCTTTATGAACCAATTTACTCAACGCTCACCGGCTGATTGGATGTCAGATTCAGGAAACGAGATGTTACGATACGGTGTTTTGAAAGGGAGAAATAATGAGTTGCAATGTAATTAACGAACTAATTAAACCATACATTATACGTTACATAATACTACTTTAATACTAATGTATTTATAAATGAGCTGATCATTAACAGATTTGCAGTAACCGATAAATAATTTGATATAGGCTTTATATGCTTTTGAATTGAATAACATGAATTAAATGGAACACACACAGTGGCGCTCATGAGTATCCGTACAGAGAAATATTTCAGTTATACAGTTATATTCGTCCTTATCTTTTGTATCATGCATACGATAGTTATCAAAAGATTACCGTTCGTTTTGAAATTTTTAACAAATTATAAAAAATAGTTCAACTCCAACATATAATGTAAAACGTCAAAGAATTTGAGGAAAATAAAAAAGTTAAAATACTGTACAAGAGTTTTCGTACATTTATTTACAAAATTATTTAATACTTTGTGTATTAAATAGTCAAATCCTAAATGGTGTCCCTCCTGTTATTCTCAAGAACTGAGCTTCTGTGCTGACACCCTGCCGAGGCAAGCTCTCTCGTCTTTGTTTTTGTTTTTCATCTGGTACTTTTCTTTCCTGCCCTCCTTCGATTTCTATCCTTCTATTTGTACCTTCATATCTAATTTCCTTTCTGGCCAAGCTATAGCTGTGGTTGTAGGACTTAGGGTGCCACACTCTATAGGGGCAATTTTTAGAATTTGGAAATTTCGAATGGCCCTTAGTCATATTGTTTGGTTGGATGAGAAAACCCTAAATATGAAGTTTGAGCCCGATCGAAGTACATTTAGAGGTTCCGCATCGACCGTTTCTGTTGTACCGTGTGTTCGAAATAATGGATTTATCTGGGAAACCTGTAACCATGGCACTATTACATATATCCAGGGTTGAAAAAAACCAAAAACCAATGGTTTAAAAAAAAAAAAAAAAACTCATAACTCAATTAGGTACTGGTACTCAGAAATTAGAATTGCTGACTGTCTCATTTTTTAATTGGAAGATGTTAGATGTAAGAAGTGCTAACTTCACAAAAATGAAAATAAACCTAATAACATTTATATTTGTAGCTACATGCGTTTATAATGTAATTGATACAGGTAACTTAAATCCTTTTATGTGCAATGCCACTATTAAATAGGCCTGCTAGTGCAAGGTAGCTATATTATATACTACCGTACATACTAGGCTACCCTGAACTGATGGTTTTTAGGTCTTATCAATATAAATATGTTTTAGTTTTAGAGCTATTAGTTTATGAATTAAATAATTTGTGTTGTAAAAATTGAAATTATAAAAAAAAAAAAAAAAAAAAAAAACGGTTTTTTAAATGGTTTAAACCATGGTTTAAACCAATGGTTTAAACCATTTGGGTTAAACCAGCCAACCCTGCATATATATTGCTATAATTTATGCATTTCATAAATTTAAATATTTATAATTAATATTTGCTTCTCATTGTATATATTTTCACTACTTTTCAGCATTGAGATCTGGCAAGAGCGCAACGCCGGGTTAGTGTGGTGAGTCACACTGTCACAGTCTTCAGTCAATCAGTCTCCTTCACGCATTCAACGCGTGATCATCTCGTGATGGCTACTGCAAGCTCACTGAGATCCAAGACCGAGATATGGCTAATTGGACACGCCAACCCAAGCCCCCTAACGGGAAACAGGTTACCTTCAAATGGTGAAGTGCTTCGCCGGTTTATACAGTTTCATAAGGTGCAAAAACAACTTCTAGCCGAGGCGGCGCGTAATGTGATCGTCGAGGTGTATACTTTCTGGGCTATGGCCAGAATCCCGACCATGACCTCCAAAAGCGCCGCGCGAAAACTGCTTAGACTTTACGACAATTGGCAGGCACTGCAGCGCAGCCGGAAGCGGTCCGGCGCCACAGGTGAGGCAGCCAGGGCGGCCTTCACCGAGGGACTCGATGACATTTTTGACGTGGCTCTCGACAACGCCCTCTCCGTCATCACCATCCAGGAGGATCGCGACTTCCTTCTTGCTCAACGCGAAAAGGGTCGCCGTGGTGTCATGTCCGGGGTGGACAAAATCCTCACTGGAATTGAGCAACGTGCATCCGCGCGTGAAGCTGCCAAAGAAAGGCAACGCCAAAAGCAATCAGAGCAATCACTGGCAACAGCAACCCTTACATCATCAAACTCGTCGTCGTCGCCTAATTGCTCGACAGAAGAGGAAACCAATCCACCTACAAAGCGCAGTCGCAAAAAGAACATTATGACTCAAGACCTAGCGTCGGCACTGGACCGGACCAAAACAAGCAACCGTGGAGCCGTTCAACTCATGAAAGCAGCTGCTTCCAGTCTGGATATTCAAGACACAGATGAACTGGCTCTCAGTCACGAGACGATTCAGCGTTGGCGATTGCGTCATCGAGGGGAAATCGCCAAAGAAGTGAAGATGACGTTCGATCCCAGTGTCCCGCTCATCGTTCACTGGGACGGGAAGATGGTCTCCGACTTCAGCGGCAAGAAGGTCGATCGCCTCGCCATAGTCGTGTCCGGCGACGGCGTCGACAAACTTCTCTCCGTGCCGAAGCTGCCTGCTGGAACTGGTCGCGCCCAAGCAGATGCTGTGCTGAACTCGTTGGATGACTGGGGAATCGCTGATCGTGTCGTCGGGCTCTCCTTTGACACGACAGCTGCCAACACGGGCGTCGTTTCGGGCGCTTGCGTCTTCATCGAGCAGGGCCTTCACCGCCAGCTGCTGAACCTGGCCTGTCGGCACCACATGCTAGAATTGGTGGCAGAGAAAGCCTTCATCGAGTGCATGGGCCCCTCCTCTGGTCCTGACATTAAACTGTTCTTGCGACTGAAGGAGCGCTGGCAATCCGTCTGCACCGACCAATTCAGCGCCATCTCCAAGGAAGACCTTACTAATCCGCTGCTCAAGCCGCTAGACGATCTGATCGCGCGTTTCAAGGGTCACATCACCAAGGGCCAGCCGCGGGACGACTACCGAGAGCTCCTGGAGCTGGCGATCATAGCGCTTGGAGGCGTCCCCCAGCGAGGTGCTCGCTTCATGCGACCGGGCGCACTCCACCGCGCCCGGTGGATGGCCAAAGTGATATACGCCATCAAGCTCCCCCTCTTCCGGCAGCAGCTCCCCATTAAGGCTCGCGAGGCCCGGGGCATCCTGCGCTTCGTAAACTTTGCGCTACTGGTTTACATTCCGGCCTGGTTTACGGCGCCCCTTCCCGCCGCTGCCCCTCGAACTGACCTGGCGATGCTCAAGGCGCTGGTTGACTACGACAAGGTGGACAAGGACGTGTCCAAGGCTACCTCCCCTGTGTTTCGACGACATCTCTGGCACCTGAGTGAACACCTGGCCGCCCTCGCTCTCTTCGATGACGACACTCCGCTGGAGGAGAAGAGTCGAATTGCGACGGCCATCAAGGATGTCGAGGGCACCGAGGAGCCACCCAAGCGCATTGCCCTGGACGTCTGCCCGGAGGCGCTCGAGCGAAAGACAGTCGCAGACTTTTGCACGACATCCAGCACGCTTCTTTCGAGCGGCTCGCGATCAATACTTCTTTCCTAGAGTTGGAGCCGGCTACCTGGTCGAACAATGCGTCCTACCTGGCGGGGAAACGCCGTGTCTCTACGTTGAGCGTTGTCAATGTCCGGGCGGAGCGAGGGGTCGTGCTGATGCAGAACTACAATCTCGCACTCACCAAGGACGAGGAGCAACGGCAGTACTTGATGCAAGTCGTTGAGAAGCACCGCAAAGAGCACCCGAGCGCCCGCAGCGGAAATCCTTAACGGGTTTGGGAGTACTTTATGGTATATTTGAATTTGCTTCATTTTTATAGGGTGTTACTCCTATTAATCCTGTATAACAATGTATAATCGTATATACTTTATTTCTTAGTTATTATTTTGATTTATATGGCCAGTAGGCTCAGTATATTACTATGATTAATACGGAATAAAATGTTTTTTATTTTAATAATATTAAGTTGTTTTGTTGCAATAAAATTGAAATTGATTTAATGATTTTGTATTATTAATAACATTACACACAGAGAATAGTATCCTGCTACCCAGGCATGGTGGGACAAGTTTATTCCAATTAATTATGAAATAATGTTGAACAATATTGTTAAGGTGTTTGCACTGTTTGCTAGTTGCGTATTGTGTTGTTATAAGCTGGTTGCCGGTTGGTGTGGTTTGGATTACAAAGCATAAACGTATTAAGGTGAAACTTTGAAAAAAAACTTTTGAACCGCGACAAAAATATTAATATAAAAAAAAATATTGGAGATGGAATAAACTTAATGCTATGGAAATATAGCTGTGACTGTCCTCTACGCCATGGTATATGATAGCATTTATATTGACATTGTACATGTTACTTTACCCCTTGGAGCTGGAGCAATTTCTTGGAGAAACTCATTACTTCTGACACGTGGTACGCCAGAGATGGTCGATGCGGAACCCCTAAATATCCTTCAATTTGGCTAAAATTTCATATTCAGGGCTTTTTCACCCAACCTAACAATCCCACAAAGGGCCGTCCTAAAAATCAAAAAATTATTTTTATGTGGCACCCTATATAATAATAATGTAGGTGTTCACTGTTCTTCTTTCTTCTAACGCTATTAATAGTGGTGTTCCTGTCCTATCCACTCCTTTGCCAATGTTTCCACTCTTCACTTCTCCACCCGTCTCACAAAGCGTCCCACTCAACAGTCACTTCATGCTTCACGTAGGACAGCTATGGTGCACCTGACCTCTGCTCTTTCTACTATCTCTGACTGGGGCAGAGATAGTAGAAAGAGCATAGTTCCTCCATCTGTCTATTCGTCACAATCTTCCACACGACTATCCTCTTACCTTCAACAGTACACGACTCAATTCTTCCTCTTCTCTCAACATTCTACTTCTATTTGTTTCCTTTTCTCGTTATCTTTCCCGGAAAGATCACATATACTCTTTCCAAAACAGCTTACAAGAGGTTAGGTGCGTTCTACCGGCTCCGCAGTTTCTTCACCCCAATTCAGTTGCTGTCTCTGTACAGGGGGGGACTTGTTCGCTCCTGCATGGAGTACGCTTTTCATGTGTGGGGTGGCTCAAACCACACAGCTGCAGTTGACCGGGTGGAATCAAAGGCTTTTCGTCTCATCAATTCCTCGCCTATTACTGACTGTTTTCAATCTCTCTCTCTTCGCCGCAATATTGCCTCTCTCTCTCCCCCTCTCTTTACTATCGATATTATAACGAACACCGCTCTTCTGAACTCTCTAACTGCATGCCTCCTCCTGTAAGGAGAGGACGCAGTACCAGACTTTAGACACATCCTAATTCCTTTTCTGTCTAACTCTCTAACATAAGGGTGAATCGGTATTTTTAATCTTTCATCTACTCAACCGTGCAACTCCGGAACAATCTTCCTCAATCCATCTCTCCACCTGTCTATGACCTCCAATCTTTCAAACCCAGTGTCCAGGCATCTCGAAAACCCTGTACCATGATTTTTGCTCTCTTCTTCCTCTATGGAAGGAGCGTTCTTGTGGGCATTCGCCCTTCGCTCACCTTTTCTGCATATATATATATATATATATATATATATATATATATATATATATTTATTTATTTATGAAAATCCTTCACAAAAGTAAATGATATATACAATATTCGTAACGTCAAATACATACATATACGTAGCAATTAAACCTGTATTTATAAAAACAAAAATAACAACACACATTTATTATTATAGAATCTAAATACGCAGATCATCGTGCATATATAACATACCCTATCTTAAACTTAACGTACGTATATATTGTAGATGAATATTTATAACGAACCCCCAAATTCTGTATATTTTTACAGAAATCTTCTCGAATCCGTTTTTTAATATATACCGGGTGTACGTAAATTTCAACATCAAAGAAAAAAAAAAAGTCAAACTCTGTCCGGTGCTGGACTTTATGGACACCCAGTAAGATTTCTCTTCTTCATACAGTTTCCTTTCTTATTTACTTAGAAAGATACAAGAATGGCAACGTAAACAAGACCGAATTGAGAGTATCGGCTCACCGCTGCCACCAATTTTGAAATGTCGAACGTTCGGCCACGAACCCTGTCACACATTTTAACTTCGATAGAGGAAGCGAAAAAGGAAGTAGGGCGGAAGTGAAAGAGGAAGCTGAGCTTTTAATGGAAGCGAAATAAGATAAATGAAAGGTATAAATGGAACAGTTCCACGCGAAGAAATAGAAAAATGAAAAGAATTAAAAATGAAGAAGTGAAAAGTGAAAAAAGTGAAAAAACAGTGAAATTCATGTTGGAAAATGAATTACTAAATAATGAATGAAAATGGAAATAAAAGAAAATTAAAAAAAAAGTTAAAATAAATGGAAAGAAAGCGAAATAATAAAGAAAATATGTGTAAGGAATAAAAGTCTAAAATAAATTGCCCTATAAGTACAACTAACTAAAGGATAATAATAATAATAATAAAATAATAATAATAATAATAATAATAAATTAGTACCTTTAAACAATGGTTCCTTACAAAACGTTTATACAAGTTTTATAGAAGTTTATGAACGTTTAGTAAATTTAGCTTTGCTTATTAGTAGTAATCACCGAACATGGACGAACTGGAAGCATTATTCATTGTAAAGAAACAAAGAAACTAATTAACCTTTCAGTAAAAGACAGAAGACATTGAACAATTATGAAAACTAATAAAGTACTAATTGTGCCATTTTGTTTCCAAATTTATTATAATTTGGATCGTATTTACTCTTCATTAATGATTATGTTATAAATTTGGCAATATTCTATCCCCAACAAAATTATTTAATTTGAAATTTAATACGTTTAAAAATAGTTTAAACGCGAATAGTCGGGCAAAAAACACGTAAAGTCACTGCACGCAAAAATTGCACTTTCCTCCGTAGCTTTTGGTATATAATGAACTTGCCAACCAAATTAACTTAATTTATGCCAACCATTTACTTAGCACGCGAGACAACGATTACCTTTAACGAAACTAAAACGTCAAACGATTTTTTGCGGGTAAAATAAAATATAAAAATTACGACAATTAGAAAATTAAAGAAAAAGAGTAGACGGAATCAGGTACAGTAAAATCCAAAAAGATAAGAGAAGTATTATATGGTCGGCCGCACGCAAGATCGACTCGAGTCGCGCGTGCACACTGCAGCAACCGCGACGCGATTCGCATCGCGGTAGCTGTCAGTGTGCGGGGCTCCCATCCTGGCAATGTAAAAACACACGCGACTCCAGTCGTCACGACCCAGGTCTTCAGTCATGAATCGCGAGATGATCCTGCGTGCGGCCGGCCTATAAAGCATTACTGCATGATCTATCATTACCAATCGTGCGATCGCGGGAGATGCAAGATGTATTATGTAAAAGAAGTTTCTCAAAAAGTATGTCTACGGAACAAAATCTAGATATGAAAAAAATTATACTAAAAATTTCATATTTCACAAAAAATTCATTATTGGTTGGGGAAAAAAAAATAACGTTATATAGACCACTGATCAGTCGCTACGTTACATGGAAGGTAAAGGACGGTCTCCCATACAACTACTCTCCAGAACGCAATGTCGCTTAACTTCGCTAATCGACGGGAAGTGGTGTTAACACCGGCACACGATGTAGCCCGCCCTTTCTATTTAACACGGGCGACTTTCCCATTCTCTAATTCTCTCTAAGCGTATTTTATTCTTCTTTTTCTACATTATTCTTTCCTTAATATTCTTTGACTTTCTAACGTGAAAGAGAAAAACACGCAAAAACTTTCACAAAACAGCGAAGGAACGTAACCGAAGTAAAATGTTTACACACAAACGTGAAACAGAAAATACGCACACATCTTTTAGAGAAATAAAAGATGTACACACTTTGTTTAGAAAAGAAAATTTTAATTGTTAATTTTATTAAGATATTGAAGTGGACTATTTCATTAAAGGATAGCGATTTTTTTTTTTTTATTTATTTGAGGTTAAACTAACAGAACGTTCAAATATTTGTGTTAAAAAAATAAAAATGAGGAGTCTTCAATGAATTTTGTCAGACTCTTCTCTTTTAAGGGTAGGGTGGGGTGAGCCCGTGGCCTTGTTTGTTTAAAATAAAGCCGTTTGTTTTCGTCTAAAAATTAGCTTGACTTGACACGCATACATACATATATATATATTGCAAACCCACAAGGAAAAATAAAAATTATTCCAAGTCCTTTTATGCATTCAGAAGTACACCTCGTCAGGGAATGAAGGGAGAAAGCGAGATGACAAAAATATACGGTAAACCCTAGTCCAACGCGGGGATTAGGTTCCTCGAGAACGACGCGTTAGGTAAATCCACGTTGGACAAACTTATACCTTATGGGATAAATGGAAATACATGAACGCAGCCGCGTAAAGTCTCCCATTAATACGTATACTAAGATACGTAGATTTTCTATTCACATATAAATGAATTTCGCAACCTATATTGTATATAAAATAAAAACAAAATTATAAACAATGATATTTACATATGATAAATAAAAATATATTAAATGAAAATAGCACGTATCTTTTCTTCACTCTTTCGGATGGTGCGTATGACAGACTCATTCACGTGATACTCGCACCCAAGTGATGTTATATGCTCATACAACCATGCAACTTATCTAGAATAGAATCTTTATTTTTTTTCGGCGTCATAACCTTACGACTTTTCTTCTCTTCACTATCACTTGCAGATGCTTTACGTTTTGGTGCCATACTGCTGTCTAGAGGTAATAGCAAAACAACGGCAAAATACGACAAAAACAATCCATCACAACTTCACTGAACTTAACGCGGAAGCGGGACTGAGACAAAGGGTGATGCGAGAGGGAGGGAGTGTTGGAGTGTGTAGGAGAAAACACTAGAGCGCGCATTGGTACAACAGTACTACTGTATTAGAGCGTGTTTGGCGGACCATGTATAATCATATTTTCCGCTTTCGACAAATAATTGTTCGCATTCATTTTTCCGTGTATAAGCAAATTCGCGCTGGACAAACATGCGTTGGACGAGGGTTTACTATATACCTATGTACAGCGGATTATTATTTATATATATATATATATATATATATATATCCTTGTTTTGCTTCCGCCCGAATTGTTCATTCTGACGAGTCAAGCGTGTCACTCCACCTTAGACTTACAGTTTAACGTGGAATCCGAACCACGCCCCACCAGCAGCCCAGCGTCTTAACCGCTAGGCTACCCAGGGTACCCATTTATCTACCAACCAATTTTTTTATTGTGTGGAAGGATGAACAGCTGGGTTTTGCTGCGCGCCGCCTGCCATCACCGGGTCTCGATGCCGGGGCCGATGAATTCGTAGTCAACGATGCTAACCACTGCACCACCGAGGCGCATATATATATATATATATATATATATATATATGTGTGTGTTTGTTTTGCAGGTAGAATAACACGCAGTGGCTAATATGGGAGCGAGTTACAATCGTGAGGAAAAGGCGGAGGCCTTTTTTGTAAATTTAATTTAAAATATATTTGCCTATGGGAACGGACTTATGGGACACCCTGTATATATATTATATATATATATATATATATATATATATATATATATATATATATATGACCTTACACACACACGACTCATATACGCATCACGTGTTCACTGTAAAGGAATTTACCACGTCTGAAATCCGTGTAAAACTTTGCCCTTAAATTAAATCGTTCTTTCTTTATACTTGTTACACACACAACTGACAACTGACTACAAAGTGGGCATGCAGGCATTCCAATACGATTATAGATTAATATTACGCAATGCGGCTCTCCGATTAGGGGATTGCTATATATATATATATATATAATATATATATATATATATATATATATATACACAATCATCTCTCTCCCTCTACTCGCAAACCCCACTGGTTTAAATTAGGTCAACCCACCCAATGTTGTAATTCATGAACATTAAACCTCTTTCGGAAATTAAAAAGAAAAGCTAAAATACTGCGTCACATTTTCATGATTTTAGTAAAATGTGTAAAATACAAACTGATTTTTCTTTTTCTTTTTAGTTGGAGGGAGGTAGGGGGAGGGAGGTAGGGGGAGGGAGGTAGGGGGGAGGGGATATTTATTTTGTGCAAGTTTTTTTTTTTTTTTAATGTCATTAAAATTTAAAAACAATTATAATTTCCAAGAATTTCAAATATAGGTTGAAGACTAAGGAAGAAGAGAAAAATATTTAATAATAATAATAATAATAATAATAATAATAATAATAATAATAATAATAATAATTCGGTACAAGTCCCTCAGTTCTTAAAAAATAATCATCTCTTAGCTCATTAAACTTACATACAGTATATTATAGTTATGGAATTGTAATAGAGAGACAAAGATCCTACAATCCACTGCAAGTTAGCCGAGAAAAGGAAGTTCAATTTAAGTGGAGCTACAGACAGACGTTTTCGTACCAAGAATTCCATAGCTTAGACTTTAGAGGATAAACGGCAGGCCACAGGACACGTGGATAGCTTGGATAACTGGGTTGGTTGATTTTTTAATTCTTTGCATTAGACTGTATTGAGCACGTCTTGTTACCTCCGGGAAGCTCGGGACATTGCAAGTAGCAAACATTTGCGACACTGAACATCTCGGGGGGTAATTTATGTAAGTTTAAAAGACCTGTTGTACAGCAAATTTAGGGTTCTGCCAGAACCTTTTTATATAATTCAACCAGAGTTGCTGTCCGTATAATATATTATATTATATTACTGCAGAAAGTACGAAAGAGAGTATCTTTAGCTTCACAGACTTCGCAGACTTTTAGTAGCCGATCCAGACCTTTAACAGAGGGACTTATTAAAACCATATCATCGGCATAAACTAAGTTAGTTATTTATCCTTGTGTTATCTATACAACATCCCACTGTTGTCTCATTAAGTGAAGCAATTAAAACAGCATAGGAGAGCAAGGAGCCTTGTCCACCCCGGAAGAGGAGCCAAAACATTCGGATAGTACAATGCCCCCACCTAATGGTAAAAGATTGGTGGAAATACAAAAAAATTCAATAAATTTAATATGTACATGGGAACCTTCCTGTCCTAGTTTTTTAAATAAAATATTGTGGTTCACTCTATTATATGCCTTACTTATATCTAGGAAACAGCTATAAATAGTTGAATTAGTCAGTGTATTTAGATATTATTTCTTTAAGTACATAGATACACAGGTGTTGAGTGGGACCTTTTAAAAGCAAACTGATTAGATGTCCATAGGTAATCATTTAATCGGAGTAACAAGAGTTTTTCTAGTAGTTTCGAGAAGCAGGAAGCGACAGCAATAGGCCTGTAATTATTGCTGGACAGAATGTCTCCATACTTATTTTTGACCATATATATATATATACAGGGCGTCCCAAAACAATGTATACACACTTTAAATACTTATAAAGGCAGTGTTTATTAAAATACATTTCATTTTCAAAATGTAATAGAATCTACAGACATTATTTAATTGTTTCGTCAACGCCTGTTTTCAAACTGACGTCCGTTCTGGTCCAGGCACTGCTGATAACGCGAAGCAATGGAATCGCAAACATCACGAAACATTTCGTTTGGTATTTGTGTGCATTCTCGTTCAATGGCTGCTCTCAATTCAGCGACTGTTGCAGGTTTTATAGCGTAGACTGTCTTTTAAGTATCCCCATAAAAAAGAGTCTAGTGGTGTGAGGTCTGGTGAACGCGGAGGGTATTCTACGAAACCCCTTCGTCCAATCCACATCCACATCGTGCCAAGTACCACTCGCAATACTCCACTCTTCGTCCGGATCATCATCTTCATTAATAGCATGGACTAATCTTGGAATGTAACTTTTCCATTGACAGCGCTTCAAAATGCGTTGGACAGACGATTCTGAAATTCCTACCTCACGACTCGCTTGCCGCACAGATTTTCTTGGACTTTGGTGATACGTTTCCAGTACTCTTTCTTGCTTTGTGGGGCTTGTCGATGTCCGTGGTCTTCCGGAACGCTTCTTGTGGACATTCTGAACAGTTCCATCGGCTTCAAACTTATCTCTAATTCGAGTGATGGTAAGTCGCGTTGGTGGATCTGTTTGAAACTCCCTCCTAAACTGTCTTTGCACTTCAACTGCGTTTTCACACTTCCAGTAGCATTTTAGAATGAATTTCCTTTGTTCAAAGCTTAGTCTGACTGCCATTATTAATTCTAATGGGTTTAACTTGGAAAGAAAGAAACATCAATTGAGCTATCAGCTGTTAAAGTGTGTATACATTTTTTGGGGACGCCCTGTATGTGTATATATATATATATATATATATATATATATACACACATGCGAGGGGCGGTCAGATAGTTTTAAAAACAAGGTATAAAATAATATGTCAGACAAACTCGTACTTTATTTTTTAACCGTTTAAGGCCGAAATTTTTTGTATTGTTAGGTTATGAATGCGTGTATTTGAAACGCTACCAATTTGTACCGGTCGTCCTGAAAGGGTTAATATAATGTCCACTGACTAATGCACTCTCTCCATTTGTCCTTCGAGCTCGTGATGCCAGTCTTATAGAAGTTTTCCGATTGTTGGTCAAACCAAGCTACAATAGCCTTTGTGAGCTCATCATCATCATCATCATATTATTATTTCTTTAAGTACATAGATACACAGGTGTTGAGTGGGACCTTTTAAAACCAAACTGATTAGATGTCCATAGGTAATCATTTAATCGGAGTAACAAGAGTTTTTCTAGTAGTTTCGAGAAGCAGGAAGCGACAGCAATAGGCCTGTAATTATTGCTGGACAGAATGTCTCCATACTTATTTTTGACCATATATATATATAATATACAGGGCGTCCCAAAAAAATGTATACACACTTTAAATACTTATAAAGGCAGTGTTTATTAAAATACATTTCATTTTCAAAATGTAATAGAATCTACAGACATTATTTAATTGTTTCGTCAACGAAACAGATGCAATTTAACGTAGATAAATGTAAAGTTTTGCATATAGGTTCTCGCAACAATAATTACGCGTACACGATGGATGATAGGGTTAGCGAGCGTTGACGAGGAAGTAGATTTAGGCGTACGCGTAACTAAAGATTTAAAGGTTAGGAACCAGTGCCTGGAGTCTTGCGCAAAAGCGAATAGGATGTTAGGCTTCATAGCGCGTAATTTCGAATTTAAGTCGAAGGATATCATATTGCCCCTTTACAAGTCCCTAGTCAGGCCTCATTTAGAATATGCAGTTCAGTTTTGGTGCCCGTACTTGCGTGAGGATATTGATAGGTTAGAAAGGGTTCAGCGTCGTGCCACGAAACTTATTCCGTCATTGCGCAACAAGCCTTATGAAGATAGGATTAAAGTGTTAGACTTGTATTCACTCGAAACTAGGAGATTAAGGGGGGAGCTTATTGAAGTTTTTAAAATCGTTAATAACATCGATAACGTGAATTTTGACAAATTGTTCACTTTCGATAATAGTAATACTCGCAATAACGGATTCAAGTTGCGTGGCAGACGTTTCATTACTAATATCGCTAAAAACTTCTTTACGTTTAAAGTAATTGATAAATGGAATAATCTTCCCGCGTCAGTCGTTCATTCTACCAGCGTTAATATGTTTAAGAACCGTCTTGACAGACATTTAAAGGTATTAACGTTGTTTAATTTAAATAACAACAAAGTTAGTAACAGAAGCTCTGGTGGTGGTGCTCGGGGATGAGTCTGTTGACGATGAATGCCAGCTTGTGACATGCCAGCGTGTGATGCCAGCAATAAAAAAAAAAAAAAAAAAAAAAATTAGACTAACACGAATGTAGATGTAGCTCATAGCGTAAACTAACCCACTTTCGTTTAACTTTACCTACTTTTTTTTTTTTTTTTCTTATCCTCCTTACTTTGCATGTCTCTAACTCTTTTCTTGCATGTTTGTAGTTTGCATGGTATGACAGTGAATTAAGACTGTGTTTGCATGGTTTGTAAGCGTTCTTATTTACTTCTTTTCATCTTTCACCCCTCTCCTATTCTCTCCGACTATTTTTCTGACTTGTCGGCAGTGGCCGGCGGATGATGATGGTGACACACTTTTCCTCTTTTTCTGAATGAATGTTAACCCACGAGTGATAGGTGTTGCTCCTTACTTAACCCCTTATTCTCTTCTCTTCTCTTAACCCCCTACTCTTTCCTTTCTCTCGGGCTAGCCTTAGAGTGGATCTTAGGGTCTTTGTTAGCCTTAGCTTCTGTAGATCTGTAGATCATCATCATCCTCAAAGCGGCGCCCACGCAGATGAGACGAAGTTTCGAAATAGATAATAGTCAGATGGGGGCTAGATCCGCGCTGTAAGGAGTGTGTAGTTGAGTTACTCGAAACCACACTTCCGAATTGCAGCTTGCGCAACACGGACCTTGTGGATTGGCGCATTGTCCTGGAGCAGGAGCACACCTTTAGTGAACATTCCCTGCCGTTTCTCCTTGATGACGTTCCGCAATTTTCGAATAATGTTACGCTCTTGAAATTAACCAACTACTATTGAGAATCCTGCCATATTATTTTATACCCTATTTGCAAAACTTTCTGACCGCACACACACACACATACATATATATATATATATATACCGATACGCTTATAAAATAGTAAAAAATAAGCTCTCTCTCTCTCTAATATGATGCAAATTCAATTACTTACCGAACTATGATTAAAACAAAAAATAAATTAACTAAAAGCTAGTGTGTGTAAACTTTAATGAACGTAAAAAATTCAACGTATTTTATCTACCGAACGTCAATTAGTGGTAAAAATGGTTCCAGTTTCTACGCACGCAATACGCACCAAACCTAAAATGTTTACGTTACATTTCGCGATTTTTTAACTTATACAAATCAGTTTGGAAGACCGACATTAATATGGTGAGAGATTCCTTGCTGTATCCACCCGAATAGGTCTGATGTTCGAATAAGGCCAAGTACTGTAAGCCAAACGGATAATTTATATCAACGACTTCAAATTGAATTAATAATAACGTTTGGTGTTGTTTAACCTTGGAATCCAAATTGGAAATCACACTGTATCAGACTATCGGAGGCGCTGGCACCGGACCTCCACTCTCCAACCTCCTTTGTAACAGAACCAAAAACAATCTAATCAATTACACACGTGAGAAGTATACAATGGGATCACCATTGGGGAATAAAGTATGCCAACCGCGGGGATCCAGTGTTATCTTTCATGACAGTTGGGTTATAACCTCCAGTGTTAACATCAGGCGAGACCCCTCATATCCCGCTCCCATTGTTCTATATTTTTTCGTTAACTTTTATACCACATTTATATCAACACATTTAGTCACACATTTATTAATTACATCATTCCATCTTTTGCGCAGTTTTCCTCTACTTCACCTTCACCTTCACCTTCACCTTTTTCACCATTCTACATTCTTTCCGCATGACCAAACCAACATAACTATCTTTTAATCTCATTTCCACTGGCATTTTTACTCCACACTTTTCCCGAAATATCCTGATTTTTCGTGTAGTCAATCCGTTTTATACCAATCATGCTTCTTAAACTATTCCTCTCAAATGCTCTATCTTGTGACAGTGAATTATTATGCCGAACAAGCGCTTCACAGCTATACCTCAGTGTTGGCACCAATACGCCTTCATGTAGACTTCTTGCATGTACACTGAAGCACGTTTTTCCTACCAGGGTTTTTATTTCGCTGATGATCGCTTGCCCTACTTCACTCCCCTTCAACTTTAATTGTATTCGTATACCTCTCTCGTCAATCAAACGCCTCAAATGTTTAAGTTCTTTCACAACCTCCAAGTTTTCTCTATCCACCACAATATTCCATGCTGACTCTACTTCCTTCTCAACTACAAGAACCTTATTTTTATTTATATTCAGTTTCAATAATCTCCTCTCACAAACGTCAACAAAATATGCTACTGTTCTCCTTAATTCTTTCTTTGATTCACCCAAAAAGTACCTTTTTAGCATTCTTGCTTTCATTTCCCACATTAAACAGCCATTGCGACATCTCTCAGTCCTGTCCTACTCCAACATTAATACTGAACCAGTCAGTCAACTCGGCTTTAATTCTTATACAAGCACTACGACCTATATAAATAAAAACTTTTTCAGCACTTACCACAGAGATATCTATTCACTTTATCACAAGCTTTCTTCAAATATATACAGGGTGTCCATAAAGTCCTGTTACGGTTTTGAACGTAAATAAAAAAAAAAAAATTCAGCGTGAATATTTATTTATTTTTTTTAATTTTTTTTTTTTAGTGTATGGCAGCCGTGAAGGAATTACGTCAATACTAAAACGACCCCCAAACAAAAATAGCGACTGTAGAGAAAGCACAATGCGTGTTATGGTTAGCTTAGCATGAATCTGTTATTACAATTTAGAGAAAATTTGGAAAGTAATATGGAAACGATCCACCATCGAAAATGTCACTGTACAAGGTCGGGGATGAAGTTTAGAAATCTGGCTCAGCTCATGATTTACCGCGATTGGGAACGCCATATTTTTCCGCTGGTGAATGTTCTGAGTAAGGTTCCCAAAAATCTGCACGTCGTGCTTCTGCTGAACTGCGGATGCGAAGGTCGACTGGATATAATTTACAGAAAGGTAAGCTTCAGCTGTACTCTTACAAAATTATCTTAGTTCAAGCATTTTTGGAGGGCGATCGTGGCAGACGCATTGGCAAGCGTTCTGAACTTTTTATTTGATAAAAATGGATACACTACTTTTACAGTGGTTGTTTCTTAGACAAAGGCTATTTTTCACGTCAGTGGCACAAAGTTGACAAACATAATTACCGAATTTTGGGGGATTTGATAATCGCTACGAAATGAGAGAACACAAGCAAGACTTTCCTCTAAGTTAATCTAAGATTAATATCTGCTGCCTTCAGCCTCCTACACGGAAAAAATTTATGGACCATTTTTTCGATGACCCATTTCTCACCGGTGCTTCATATTTGAAAATGCTTCAGATTTTAGGGGTCCCGGTAGCTCTGGTCTCGGTGTCGAACTATGGGTGGTGAGGCTCTGAGTTGGGTTGAGCCGGCCACTTATCCTGATAATGTTTCGATTCAGGTGGTCTTTGAGGCGCACACACCCTCACACTGGGGAAATGAGTTCCGAATGCTTCTTTGTTGCTTCAGATTTTCTTCGTTCAAAGTATAGTGTTTTCTTTCGATAAAGTTGTTTAATCTCCTTCGCAACATCCTAAAAGGTCATATGACGGAAGGAATCCGCAGCTTCACGTGGGATCCAAACCACGAGCCATTACATAATCTGGACGAGGAGGACGGTCTCTCAGCCTACTGCTACACAGACCCACTGTCGCTTAACTTCGCAAATCAAAGGGAAGTGGTGTTACGACACCGGTCACGACGTAACCCTTTCCAAGTGTAGATCGAAGCCTTTGGATGACTGATCTTCCGCAAGACGGGACTCGTCTCATCATGCTGTAAATGTTTAGACTTTCCTGACAAGATCTTCTGGAAAGATAATTGGACGCTTTGGTCCCACTACACGGACTCTCCACTCACCGTATCTTGACTAGATTTTTACCTTTGGGAAAGGATTAAAACTAATGTCAATGTAATTAAACATAAATATTTATTTATGATGATATTTATGAAAATTGCATCCCATACAACTTTTCCTCTGAAAGAGGGTACATTTCCTGCAATTTCCATTGTACAGTTTGGTTTCCTTAAAAAAATTCTAGAGACTAATGTTATAATGATGATATATATTTGATGGAGGGGAGATTGCTTTTTGAATGAGTAATGTATCTTGATTTTTATTGATAACTTTGAACATATTGACAGCAACATCTGTATAAGTAATTTTAAAATATTTAGCTCTTTAAACTATAAGAAAGTGTGATTTTGTCTGCTGTCATTATTTGAGAGGATTTGCTGATATTTCTTATAAGTGACTTCGAAAGGATGTTTTGTTTATTTCTTTAAGCTACCCCATGTCGTAATGCAATATAATAAATGTGGGTGGATGAAGAAACAAGATAGGGCAAGGCGTGTGTTTTGAGAAAGTTTTTTTTTTTTAGTTTAAATAATATGAATAGAAATCTTGATATTTTGTATTTGATATGTTGTACATGACTTGAAAATGAGTTTCTCTCTAAATTAATGCCAAACACTTAACTTCATTCGCCCTTGCAATAGTAGTAGTAGTATTCCCAGTTTTTTATTTGATAGGTTGCATTTATATGTTTTGTAATAATAATCATAAATCTTTTCAGGTTCAGTCAAAGTTTATTAGCACACCCATTTATAAACATACTCTAATTACCTGTTCGTTTCATTTATCAGAAGGTTTAAATTATGATTAGAAGTAGTAAGTGCGGTATCATCTGCGTATTGCACCCAATTTAAAGTGGAAGAAATAGTAATAGCCTAAGAATAAAGCCTTGTGGTACCCCGCTAGTTAGCATCGCCTTGTCGGATAAATTATCTTTTAATTTGATGTACTGATGAGAATTTGTTAAATACGATCTGAACCAATCGAGGATCTTTCCTCTTGTTCCATAGTTTTATGTAAATTTTATTCAATAACATTTCATACGAAAGTATATCAAATAATTTTTGACAAGTCGAGGCAAACCAAGGCATTTTTTTTTTTTTTTGTGTTTAGGTTTTGATAAACAGTTTCTAATAGTATGTTCATAGCATCTTCCGTTATCTGCCCACTTTAATCGTATTTGATTAATAATTTAGTAAGTTTATTGTATACGAGTTTTTCGAATACTTTCCTTAAAGTTCGCAACACTGAAATGGGGTGATAACTATAACTGAATAGAGTGGTGTAGTTTCCTGACTTAAATACAGGGGCATAACTCTGGCTTCCTTTATAGTTTATACTATCAGAAAGTATACCTCGTGTTACTGATACATTCATTAGTTTACTGAGTGCGATTGCGATTTCATTTGATACTAATTTCCATATTTTTACTCATCGTATTGATGTCAGTCTTTATTTTTCAGATTTTTGGTAGTACTGGATCGAAAAAAAAATGAGTTTAGAGTAGCTTGTGGCATGTATCGTCGGCGATGAGTGTCAGTATTTAAAGTCGAGGTTACAGTATCGGAGCCGATAATTGCAAAAAAGTTGTTTAACAAGTTGGTTATGTCTTTGGGATCACTAAGAATTTCTGCCTTGTGCGAGGTAAAACAAGGGATTTGTTTTCACCTTTTTCTGTGTAAATTAGCTCCTTCAGCGTTCCATAAGCTTTTGGGAATGGATTTTCTTCAAATTTTTAACAACAGTGATCCGCTTTCAAATTTTTTAATGACGGTATTAAGTCTAATACAGTGATTTGTTAAGTCTGTTCGGTAATAATATCAGTTTTCCATAATTTAAAGAGAGTATATGTATGTTTAATATTCGCACTAAGTGCTTGGATGATCCACTGGGTGTTGTATTAAATTTTAAATATACTTTTGATTTAAGAGAAAAGTTTGTGTTAAATATATTAATTAACGTACTTGAAAATGCTAAAAATTATGTTCCAATGTCATGGTTATTTTCGGTTATTGCAGACCAGTCAAAAGCCGTTATTCCTCCAAGGAATTCCAGATTATTATTACAGCTTTAAAATCTAGTCAACTTTTATATTTTTCTTTGCCCAGAATTGAAGGATTCGCATGATGTACGTAGGCGAGTGATCTCTGATATTTAATTAAATTATACCTGTAGTGCAGTCAAGCGGAGACTGTACCCACAATCCCACGTACATGATAGGGCAAAGTTGAATTTCTAATGTCATTGTGAAGCTCAATGTTAATTCTTTTGTTTGTCAGTTTCAATAAATTTGAATTATTTTTATTCAACATTTTTCATTTACATTCAAAAGCGTGACAGAATTTCGTGGAAATGTAGTAGTTAGCGTCGCTGACTACAAATCCATCGGCCGGGGTTTAATTCCCGGTTGAAAAATAAATGGGTACTATAAAAATCCCCCCCAATGAAGCCAAATGCTGTGAAGGGGTCGAACACGAGTATTGATTCTGAACATTTGTTCACCCCCCCCCCAAAAGTAAATATATATATATATATATATATATATATATAATATATACACACACACACACACAAAAACACTTTTAATTTTGTAAATGGCAGTTAAAAATGGAGATTTCCGTTTTTATCCTTGAGTGTATACGCGTAAAATAATTTGGTTTTAGAAAAGTCCTAAACTATTTATTTTCCATAAACCATTTAATCTTTTTACGCAAACCAATATTTGCGTAAAATATTTTATTTTACAAAACCATTCGTATCATTAAAATATTTTAAATGAACACTCACCTTATACAGTATATATATATATATATATATATATATATATATACCACAATACATACAGTCACTTTTATACAGCTACCACCAACTGCATTTACTCGTATATTCCTTCCTATGTACGCAACCCAAACGCATGGCTCGACTATTTTAGTTACTAAAACGCGCGATTAGCTCAACTCTCGCCTTTTTTTTTTTTTTTTTCAAACATAAATGATTGAATTAACTATCCGAATGGGTTGATTGGTTATCAAATAATTTGGTTGCTTCAACCAAGTATTTTATTTTCCTGTGTAAAATCAATTGTATACAGGTGTCCATAAATTATCTTTACAAATTGAAACCGGTTTGAATTGAATTTGTAAAGAATTTATGAACAATTTGGAAAAAAAAATTGCTTAGAAGCAAAATTTCTAAAATGTATATTATATTTAATTCTTTCTGCCGACAAATAACAACAAATCTAAAACAAAACCAAATGATTATTAATTAGTAATTTTTTATGCTCTTTTACAAATTTTAGGTTTGTAGGTGAACTTAAGGAGAAGCTGTACACGTTATTATTAACAGATATAAAATTAATATTATGTATAGGTATATTATTATTACAAGCACTATAACATCAGGCATGGGGCAATTACTTGGTCAATGTAATTAATTACAATTACTTGACATTCTCAATTACAATTACTGTAGATGGTGAAATACTTAATTACAATTACTTAGTAAAGTAATTAATCATAATTACAAAGAATTGCTTTTTTTCATAAATACACACTATATTTGATTTATGTCATGCTTTTCTACCTGCAGTAAGTATTTCAATTTCATTTTCAGTTTTGGACATCATCTTCAATGAAAACTAGATAATATTAGGTCAATAAAATGTACTCTTTTTTTTAACACTGCACGAAATTGTATTTTTCATCAAGCAATTCTTGCTATGGATAATTGGACATTCGACACATGTACGTGATATGTTCTAATGAAACCAAAGATAAGGCACTCAAAAAATACTACGACAAAAGCTCTGGAATTTATTTTATCAAAATAATAAGAGTAAAAAAAGTAGCACTTTAGTTAGGAACATTTGAAATAAATGGAACATTTTATTTCAAATAAAAAGAATAACATTTTATTTCAAAAGAAAGCTCCCTCAGACATGCTGAGCAAGTAATTTAAACTACGATATAACTGACTCAATCTGCTTAAGAGGCCGAAAAAACAATGTAATTTAAAGTAATTTACTGTAATTGTATTAATTACCTTGGTTTCCCAATGTAATTAATTACAATTACACTTACTTATCAATTACATCGGAAAATGTAATTAATTACAATCAATTACAATTACGGTAATTACCCCATGCCTGCTATATACAGTAGATATGTCCAAATTGGTTGAACATGTGTAAATTTTCGTCCGTGACCATTTTTTACCCAATAGGTCGAAGAGGTTATATATTTTATTTTTAAAACGTTTAATCACTTGATTAAAGTACAGAGACGTTGGTTATATAATGAAGTTTAACGAATTCTTTTGTTTTAACGAATTCTTTTGTTTTAACGAATTCTTTTGTTTTAACGAATACAAAGATTATTTTTCGAATTTCACCCGCGTTAAGATTTTAATTAACAGTTAACCTTGCCGACGTTTTGGAACACTCGCTTCAGTGACTATCAAGAGAAAGAAAATTTATTCGAAGGTCGAATGTATTTCAAAAGATAGTAGTATTTACACTTAAATTACAAGCATATTTATCCTTTATGATTACTTTATTTATGATTACTTCATTCAAGAGTAAACAATGGAAGACGTATCGAACATACCAGAAGCACGATCTGTTTAACCTTAATGACGAATTAATGTTAACTGATATAACTGTCCATGAAGAGGTAGTTTCGCATTACATAAAAAAAAAATATAGTAAATCGAAAAGTCCTGGTTTGTGTTATTCTAAGCATCTGAAGGAATTGGAAAGTTTTTTTTCTTTTAATTTATAGAATGAAAATCTCAACGCCAATTACGAGCCGATTAGCTTAACCTCGATTGTAGGTAAACTTTTAGAATCAATAATACGCGATAGAACAGTTGATCATCTTGATTGGAAACAGTCAACACAGTTTCCCTAGACAACGTTTGTGTCTAACCAATTTACTGGAATTCTTTCACAACATATGAAATCAGAGTGTTCCAGGACCAGTGATGTAGGTCTCGAGACCGATCTCGAGACCCAATTTGCAGATCTCGATCTCGGTCTCCGCTATTTAGGTCTCGGTCTCGATCTCGACAGACGCGGTCTCGGTTTTTCTCCCCGAGACCTTTCGAGACCTCTCGAGACCGTAATGAAAAATACATGTTATTGGCATACTCATGATGGTGGCTTGGTTGAACAGACACAATTCAGAATGTTTATGAAAGTTTGTAAAAGTAAGGGACTCTAGGTATTCACTAATCAGTCCACCCTGTTTTGAGTTGCCACGTTTGTCTTGCGGGGGAGTGTGGGCCTGAATTTTTTTAGGTTAGCGCTACAAACCCCCCCCCCCGTCAGATTAATTTTATTGAAAATGGAAACACTAAATAGAGAATTATATATATATATATATATATATTTATTATAAGGCCACTTAGTGTTGCCAACGGCGTGTCAACCTCTGTGGCGTGATAAAAACGATTATCCTCCCATCCAATATGTATTTGAAAAAATAAATGCTTCACACAAAATAATGCAAGAAACAGCATAAAGAAAACAGTACCGATAAATTCAATAAAGCATAGAATAACTCGACAACCCTTCACATCACTTATATTTACAACGTGCCGATTCGTAGAACAAATCTCAATTGCCAATTGTAAATGTTAAAAAATGACGTCATCAATGATGTCACGGCGGAACTTTTATCACGCCACACCTCCCCTTAAGCTGAATTTATTTTGTAAATTTTGTTTCCTAATCATTTTTGGCACGTGCTGTTAGTGACAGTGTGTAGTTTAGTTTTGTATTCCATTTTATGAATCTCATATTTTAGACAACTGCTCTCCAATAAAGTTTTGGCACCAGAAAAGGGATAAATTCCCATCAGTGGCCAATATTGCCATGACTGTTTTAACAGTGCCTGCCTCTAGTGCTCCAATTGAGCGTGTATTTAGCATGGAGGCATAATAATGAGGCCCCACAGAAGTCGAACTTCAGCAGATCTTCTGAGCATGCTGATGTTCCTTAAGTGTAATGAGTACTTATCATGCTTTAAATAAATGCACAAGTCAAACTGGGTAGTGGGTACGTTCATTAAACTTTCTGTAACAGATATAAAAGAAGTAAATAAATAAAAAGTACGTATATATATATATTCATTTGTTAATTTATAGGCTACACTTTTTGCATTCAACACACTACATCTGAGAAAGTAGTTATTAGTTTATTAATATACTTAACAGAGTCTAATTTCCATAGTAGTGTAAAACAAATTGAAAGGGCATGAGCTTGGTCTCGATCTCGATCTCGGTCTCGGTCTCGAATTTTAAGGGTCTCGATCTCGGAAGGTAGATCTCGATCTCGAACCTTTGATCTCGGTCTCGATCTTGGTCTCACAGGATCAGGTCTCGGACTTGGTGGTCTCGACTACATCACTGTCCAGGACTAAACATATAACGTACAAAATTTATTGAGTACAGGTAAGATGACTTAATCCCCTTCAAAGTATTTCTCTCCCGCACACACACACTCCAGCCAGTGCTGGACGCATCTCGCACACTGTAGTCAAGTTTTGTAATGCCATTGAGCTGCTGCATCGCATTCTGTTTGATCGTTTCCACAAAGTGTTGCGTAAAAATGGGTGTGCGCGGAGGTGCATTATCGTGGTGCAACATCCAACAGCCAGCCTCCCACTTTTGCCGCCGTTTTTTTCGAACCACATCCTGTAGACATTTCAAAACTCTCAGGTAGTAGAGTTGGTTCACAGTTTTGCCACGTGGGACAAATTCCTCATGGACAATTCCTTCCTTATCGAAAAACAATGAGCATCACCTTTACGTTTGACTGAACTTGTCGTGTTTTCTTTTGTCTCGGTGACGCTGGGGATTTCCATTATGACTACTGTGCTTTTATTTCCGGGTCACAGCCGTACACCCATGTCTCGTCACCTGTAATGATGTTTGGCAAGAAGTCCACATCACTGCATTGCACGTCCAAACAGATCTGAAGAGAGAGGCCTGCGCAGCTCCTCCTGGTCCGCTGTCAGAAGACGTGGAACAAATTTTGCCGAAACACGGCGCATCCCCAAATCCTCGGTGATAATCTTTTGACACGAGCTATAAGAAATGAATGCCAGTTTCCTCAGACACCTCTCTGCTTGTCATTTGCCATTTGTCCCGAATCACAGTATGAACCTGGGCAACGAAATGATTTGGGTGAAGTTGACGGACTTCCAGAACGCGCTTCGTCTTCAACTAAAATCTGTCCAGTTTTGAACCTTCCAAACCACTCAAATTTCCTTGAACGGCTTAAAGCTTCGTCTCCAAAGGCAATCTTCAGCATGTCGTGCGTTTCAGCTACACTTTTTCAGTTTAAAACAAAATTTTATGTACACACGCTGTTCTTTTGTGTGTCATTTCGTTACGTTACGCGATGAAAACGAACACATCTAGCTTCTCCGAGTGGCAACGCGAAACTAAGTACTAACGTCTCACGTTCATCCAACGCCACGTGGAATATGGAATCGGAAATAAATAACTACATGTGCTCCTCCTAGCGGGATAGCCCCTACTATGTCTGGTTTTACCGTTATATTTTTAGTCTTGGAATTTTCTGATCACACCTCGTATACGATCAACATAGAGCGGTGAATGTTGTGTATTTAGATTTTGTAAAGGTGTTCGACACGGTTCCGCATATTACTCAAAAAATTAAGGTGCATGGTATAATGGGTAACGTGTTAAAATGGACTGAGAATTGGTTAACAGACAGAAAACAGGGTTGTAATAAGTGGATCCGAGTCAGAGAAGGCAAGAGTAACTGGCGAGGTTCCTTTAGGGGTCTGTGCTGGGGACAATCTTGTTTATTGTTTACATAAATGGTCTCGATATTAATTTGATTAGTAAAATTTCGAAATTCTCGGACGATACGAAACTCGGCAGTAAAGCGCATAGTAGACTCGATAGAGGTGTTGCAAAGTGACCTCAATAAAGTCGTTGATTGATCGAATAAATGGCAGGTGAAATTTAATGACGACAAATGCAAAACAATGCACATTGGTTCTCGAAATGGCGAGTTTAATTATTGTGTGGCAGGTAAAAACATTATTTCAGCAACGGAGGAGAACGATTCAGGCGTTATAGTTACGAAAAACTTAAAGTTTTCAAAGCAATACGTCGAAGCCAGTACAAATCTAAAGACATCATACAGTATTACCGTTATACAAGTCCTCATACAGTATTACCGTCATACAAGTCCTTAGTTTGAACACATTTAGAGTACGCCGTACAGTTTTGGTCTCCGTATATGAGGGAAGATATAGAAACGCGCGCAAAAATTCAGAGAAGAGTGACCAAGCTTATGCCTAACTTTCGTAATAAAAGCTACGAACAAAAATTACAGAATTTGATTTGTTTTCACTAGAAATGAGGCGGCGGAGAGGCCAATTTATTGAAATTTTTAAAGTATTAAATAGATCTGATAATGTAAATTTCGAGCACCTTTTTAAATTAGATAACGAGAACGAAACGCAAGAATAATGGATTTAAACTTAAGGAAAGAAAGCTTAATAACGCAAAACTTTTTCTTGTGATATTAAATTTTGTAAGTCTTCCGCCGTAGGTCGTTGGTAGTACAGGGTGTCCATAAATATTTACCCTGAAAACAGTATGCTCTCATGTTTTAATGACGAATCTTACATCCATTTTCTTTTTACAGGTGATCTCGTACACGCATAGAGTTTCTGTGCTGGTGTGTTTCGTCTACCGCATTCGCTGCTAGGAGCGTTGTAGTAGCTGTTCAGTTAAAATGGCGTCTGTGACAGAGAAGGCACAATGTGTTGTGGCTTGCAGAAACAAAATCTCCTGTCAGTGTTCAGCGAAGGTTCAGAACAAAGTATGGAAATAATCCACCTTATGTGAAGTTAATTAAGTCGTGGATGAAAAAATTCTTGGAAACTGGAAACGTGGAAAAGGGAAAGAGCAGTGGTAGACCATCAGTTTCCGATGGGACGGTGGAAAACATTCAAAATGTTTTCACACGGTCACCAAGGAAATCGGTGAGACAAGCTTCACGCCAACTAAAGATACCGAAGTCTACGGTGCACAAGGTGTTACACAAACGTTTGAAGTTACACGCCTACAAGGTACAAATTGTTCAAGAACTGAAGCCTGATGACCATCCAAAACGTGAGCAATTCGCTATTGACATTTTGAACAGCATTGACGAGGATAATGACTTCTTGTTACGTGTCTGCTTTTCAGACGAGGCTACGTCTCATCTTAGTGGTAGAGTCAACAGACACAATGTGCATATTTGGGGATCGGAAAACCCACGTGCCGTAAGGGAGCATATTCGGGGCAGTCCGAAGATCAATGTCTGGTGTGGACTAATGCATGACCAGATAATTGGTCCTTTCTTCTTCGCTGAGAACAGTTTCCGCAACTGTGTACCTGGATATGCTCACTAATTACGCCATCCCCCAGCTGCAGGACAAGCAGCCAACTGTCATCTTCCAACAAGATGGGGGCACCCCCTCATTGGGCGCATGTTGTTCGTGAAACTCTCGAGGCAACATTTCCAAATCGATGGATTGGCAGGGACTGGCCAATCCCATGGCCCCCAAGATCACCAGACATTACCCCGCTGGATTTCTTTCTCTGGGGGGGTCATGTTAAAGATTTGATTTATGCAACAGTTGTTCCAGATATCAGGACATTGCAAGAACGCATTACGGATGCAATTGCAACAGTTAACCCACAAATGTTGGAAAATGTGTGGCGTGAGTGTGAATACCGTTTAGACACTTTACGTGCCACTAGGGGTGCACATGTGGAAGCTTATTAAGTTCATTAACTATGTATCAAAACTTTGTATGTTTATCTACTTATGATTAAAACTGTGTTTGAATACGAGTGTTTATTTAAAAGTTATAGCATGCTTTAATCAGGGTAATCATTTATGGACACCCTGTACATCGGTTAACATGTTTAAGAATAGATAGGTAAAACTCTACTATCCAGACAGTGTTCAGAGACATAATCCATAAGGCTTTAATTACTAACCTAACCAACCCTAATCCAACCTAACCCAGCTTAATATAACAATTTAACATATTACCAAGGTGTTATGGACTTGTCTCTGAACACTGTCTGGAGAGTAAAGTCTTACTGATGGATATTTTTTGCAAATCGAGTTCTGATCTATAGTTGGATTTGGGGTCAGCAGTGAGACAACAAATGGAGAGAGAGGAGTAAATTGTGCTTCAATGAAACCATGCTGCTTCTACTTAATAAATAAGATTTAAAGTATCCTTAAAAAACCGCATGGTGTACAGTAGATTAGATGATGTAGTTCAGTGTTTCGCACTATCCTTTTTTGTCTTCCACTTCTTACTACCTCAAATTTTCATGTATGTTTGGGTACACGAGGTAATTAGTGTGCATGTATGGTTTGAAAATTATTGTTTCTGAGTGAAGGTGGGCACCTGCGTGAATATTAGTTTGATGCGAGAGTTTTACTTGGAATTTTCTATGACTGTCTACTTCCTTATCTTTCTTACTTCCCTTTTTGTCTAACGAAGAGTAGATCCTGGAGTCTTTGGGTAGCCTGTAACTTCTGTAATACTTCTGGAACTGTCTCTTCAAAACTAGAGTGAGTTATTTGAACTTTACTTGCTGTTAAATAAGCTCTGAGCCATTCAGTAATTAAGTTTGCTTCGACCTTATTCGACACAGTTGATTTTAAATAAATGAACCACTTTCAGAGTGATCTTACGACGGATAACTTAGACATTTGTTTTTATAACGAACACATATTAAAATAATAAAGATATTAGCTAATATTGCAAAGTATATATATATGTAAAAGATTTTCATTAAGACTTAAAACGGGAGAAATTTAAAAACATTTCATTAAACTTTCAATAATAACGTTAAATCTTCCAATTTGAAAAGCCACATTTATTTAACAGTGGTTTTTACTATGATACGCTAAGATTTTATTGTTGTTACTACTATAACGACAGTAATAAGCATGTATCCCCCCCCCCCCCCTCACACACATATACACTATATACACACACAGGGTGTCGCAAAAGTCGCGCACCATAGGAATTTTCAGTGTTGATTATAATTTTTTTTTTTCTTTTAGGTAGGAGATGGCTGCAAAATTAACAACAGACGAGATGGTGAGCTTGTTTTTAATGTATAGAATACCAGGTCCTACAAATCGAACAATCGCTACAGACTTTAATAGAAAACATCCGGAGAGACCTCCAATTGATCAGGCAATCGCTGGAAGAGTAATTAATCAGTTCAAAGAAACGAGAAGTGTTCATGACCGCCTGTGTAGCGGTAGGCCGGGAATTTCAACCGACAAAGCAACAACAACCAATGGTATTAGGTCATCTATTACAAAGTCCAAAAAAGTCGACGAGAAAGCTTTCTCAGGAGATCCATTCGGCTAATTCTAAAGAAACATCATTTCCATCTCTACGAAGTCCAACTTGTTCAGGACCTGCACGGTGATGATACAGACCGTAGAAAGGAGTTTTGTGGATGGTTCTTACAACAACCCAACCTCATCCGTTGGATCATGTTCAGTGACGAGGCGATATTTCACCTAACCAGAAATGTCAATAGACAATGCACGCTATTGGGCCAACGGTAACCCACAATGGATGGAAGCGGCTCGTGTGCGACATGATCCACGGGTTATGGTGTGGGTGGCGATATCGAGCGATCGGTTAATCGGTCCGTACTTCTTTGATGGTAATGTAACAGGTGACACTTATATGCAAATGATGCGGACATTTCTAATGTTTATTCTGTAAGACATTCCATTGGTACAACGGGCACACCTGTGGTTCCAACAGGACGGTGCACCGCCACATTTTGCCATCATCGTCCGTAACTTTTTAAATGTGACGTTCCCAACAAGTGGATTGGACGGCGAGGTTCAGTCGAATGGCTACCAAAACTCGCGTCTCTTGATTTCTTTGTGAGGACATCTCAAGTCGGTCGTCTATACTGATCGTCCCAGAAACATAGAACAAGTGAAAGAGAAAATCAGATCTGAGTGTGCCAAGATAGGCATAAGCGTGTTAAGAAAAATTCAAACATGTTTATATCGATTCGAAAAGTGTATTCAGGTTGATGGACACACACACAAGAGGGAAAGAATAATCAAAGATTACACAGCTTAAGTAAAAGCAGATAAGTCACTTTCATAACTAATTTGCTTAGCAACCAGTCATTAATAAGATTTTTTTTTTAAAGAATTATTTGCAGTGAAACTTATCAGGAGCATTGTACAAGCATGATAAATTTCATTTCTGCAACAATTAAAGACTAATAATTCCTTTAGAAATGTTCCCAGCATCGTCTGGTTGCTAGGGAAAATCGAACCCTATTTAGTTTCTAAGATTATTATTGCTCTTCAATTTTCTTCGATGTTGAAGTCCATCATCAAGAATTTCAATAATAAACCCGTTTTGAGTCTGCCCAAAACCTACTCTCAGGAATTAATGTTTGTTATTAGTGGTTTTTACCTTTATGTATGTCGGGTTTTTCATTTCTGAGTCCCAAGGAAATACTTCTATTTGAAAATGGATATTACCAGTGATATCCCAAAACTTGGTAAGTAGCAAACCCACAGTCTTACAGAAGGTAAAAACAGCATATAATGTCTAATGTGTATGGGAGACGTTTACGAACGTTAGAAACCTAATAGTTACGATCAGGAGGGGGGGGGGGGAAACAACAACAGGAGGAGTAAATTCTAATTTTTTGTACGATTGTGCCAATATGAATTCAAGCGAAATATTAAAATACTAAATTTGGGAGAAATGGCGTTTACAAAGTTTTTAATATCACCGTGAATAAGAAGACAAGTTTTTGGAAGCTGGTTACCCTGAATGTTTTATCCGTAGAGCCTTTATTTTCTGCAGGTAGGAAATTTTACGACAATTCTTTGAAGAAGACTTGCAAGAGATAATATTTTACGAGTTCCTCGTGTGGCTTCACACAAGTTACTCATGGTCTATTTTATTAGTTTGAGACATTTAATAACTCATGAAGAGTAACGCATGACTCCCCATAATTCTTTAAATTGTCTAGTATAAAATAATTTCTTTTCAAGAGTGTCTCAACAAAGACGGCGATTTGGATAAGCAAAAAAGTCTCAACTAGACTCGATTTGGTTGTGTGTGTTTATTTAGACATCGTTAAGGAACTGATCTCTAAAGATGTTGAAGTCTTGTTTCTCCAACAAACAATTATGCGCGATGCTCTACAGCCACACTAACAAAGTCTTAATTCTGGTGTTTATAACTTATCGGCATTCTTATTTTCATTCCCAGACCGAATGGAAATGAGAATGACGAAACACTGTTCTTCTGAACTCTCTAACTGCATGCCTCCTACTTTAAGAAGAGCATGCAAAACCAGACTTTCGATACACACTCATTCCTTTTCTGTCCAACTCTCTAATGCAGTGGTTCTTAACCGGGGGGGCGCGCCCCCCTAGAAACAGGAATTTCTCTAATTGTATTTGTTATTCTCTTAACGAGAGCATGGGCTAATATTGAGAAGTTATTGAGAATGTTATTTTGATTGAAGGGGGGCGTGGAGGGAAGGACCAATTCCTAGAGGGGGCATGGTAGTAAAAAGGTTAAGAACCACTGCTCTAATGCAATGGTTAATGGGTATTCCCACTCTTTCATCTATTCAAACGATCAACTCAGGAATGTCGTAAAACTGCTTTGATTTTTGTTTACCTTTCATTACTCTGTGTTATTTTCACTCTTTATACTTATTTAACACTTACTTCTAAATTCATTAAAACGGCAGACTGGTAGAACGTGGCCGGTTCTCAACTGAGACGTGAAGCCTGCAAACCAACATTTTTTTGGAACAAAGCGAGGGGGTAGGAAATGACGACGATTTATCACTATTTAGCTAGGCCGGGCTGAAACTCAAGATAGAGTTAATCAGAGTCATTAACAGTCGGCTTTTGATATAAAAATAAGATTCCTGAAAAAAATAATTGGTGGCCACCAACGTGTGTCCGGCCACCCCCGTTTTTGTAAAAACATCTAATGCCGCACTAGCAAAATCAGGAAAATGGCAATATCTCTTCTTCTGAACATGCTAGAGAGATAGTTTGCATACCAAAAGATGCAGAATTTGATTTAGAACAAATTATTAAGAGTGGTATTTTTTCATAAACCCTTTAGTTTTTGAGTTATTTTAGAAAAACTAATTTTTGGGGCCCATAGACCCCCTTTCGACGGACCTTAGTGACAAAAGAAATTCTAAAATAAGCATGATTTGGCTTTTTGATTACTAACATTGCCCTAAAAGGATGTTGACATGGACATAGTGATCACATGATATGACTTTTCCTTGTTATCTTGCATCCATTATGCTTGATTAAAGAATAGAGGGTGGGGCTGCTTCATGAACTTTTTTTAAACGTAATAAATTGAAAACTTGTTTTTTTTTCAGGTGCCTTTGTTATAAGTTTCCAACTGCAATTTGTCATTGAATTCAACATTTGCAATATAAAGTATGACTTCTACAAGGAAAACAGTTGCTAAAGTACTTGGTGATGTACGTTTTATGCCAGCAGAACAGTTTCCTTTAGGGAAATTGCCTACGTTGAAGCAAGTTATTGAAAGGTGTTTGTGTTTCGGAGACTATAAAACAGATGCTGTACTGAGAGCTACTTCTGAGGAATTGCATAAATTGTGGGTCACATACAGTATAATGTTTATCCAATATCAGTAAATGCCATACAGAGCCGACTGAAAACCCAAATAAAGGAATTCAACCGCCTTCTGAAGTATGACAAAAAGAAAAGGGGACCTAAATATCATCAAGATCTGGATGATTTTCTGAAAACTGTAAACGTTTTATTTGACATATATCAACATGATCACAAACTGTTGGCAGATACAGAGAAAAAGCACTTACTAAAAATGACTGAATCTGATTACCAGTTTTATGAGGTAGGTCTGTTGATTGAATTTCAAGTTGTAAATTATTAATTAATATTAATTAATTATCAATTATTAATATTATCAATTATTAATAATTTGCTACAATTTTTAAAGTGCATTTAATAAGTTAGTAATATCAATAATACACTATTAATGATAAGTAATATTTTAGTATTTTCTCATTTTTGTAAGAATTTCAGTTTACATAGAGAGACCCATAGATAAAAGATACATTATAGTGTAATGAAATATAATCACTTTGTAGGACCAGAAAACAACTAGGCATGGTTACTGTACCCTGAAAGAAGTCCCAGAAACAGCCACTGACTTAAAATTCAAATCACGGGTTATTCAATCTCAAAAAGCAAAAGAATCAGTTCCTCCTCCTCATCCTCCTGAACCTATGGACATTCCTGAGTTGACAGATAGCGACAGTTGTAATGATTCATTTGATGCAGACTATGTTTCAGAAGTCTCAACATTACAGAACAGAACTAGATTACGCTCATTAGCTGAAGCATGTGACAGGTATAGTACTGAAAGATAAATCTTTTAATACAGCTTAAAGTGAAATCATTGTGACTAAGAGATTAAGATTACCAATAAATTACTCATTGACAATAGATATGTAAATCTACTTTAAATATCCTAACAGATATCAAGTAAGTGATAGAGCAGGAGCGGCTATTGGTTCTGCTACATTGGTGGACTTTGGAGTAATCACCCCAGATAACATACAAAATGTTATTGATAAGTATGTTTTTAATCACTCTAGATATTACATTTCTTAGCTTCAGCTATAAGTTCTAAATCACCAGATTTACTATTATTTTTAATTAGCGTCAAAATTTCTATTTTGTATTTATATTAATTAGTTTCAAACAGGACACTGACATTTGTATTTGTATATTTGTATAATGCTAATGCAGTAATGCATGGCCAATATTTTTAAATACTTTTCAGAAACAAGTTGAGAAGGGAGAGAGCTGAAATTGAGAGCTGAAAGGAAGAAGGAAGAAGAAGTGATATTTGAAAAAGTGACTGGCATTGGCTTTGACGGTAGAAAGGATGCTACACTTGCTGTTAACAAAGTAAATGAAAAGTATTATACATCCACAATCCTAGAGGAACATTATGTCATTACTGGAGAGCCAGGTAAATGGAAATGATTGTCATACAGTTATAGGCGTTATGCTGTTATATTACTGTACTATAAAGTAATATTTCAATTACTTAAAAAATTTTCTTTTTAAGTGACAACTGTCCAGTTAACTTTATTCCTTCCTTTTTCATTTAATTGTAAAATTAATTACATTTATTTTCAGATGATTTCTACCTCGACCATTTTACCCCGGAGAGTGGCAAAGGCATTGACATGCTCATGGCATTTATAAGATCATTAAAGGGACAGAACTTGAGGCCAAATTAAACTTAGTTAAAGCAGATGAACAAATACTAACACAGGACATATGCATGGGTCAATCAGATATTTGGAAATGCTTTTAGGGCAACCTCTTCAGTGGGATATTTGTCTTCTGCATCTAAATGAATTGCCACTTAGACACATCTTCATAACTTTAGATGGGACAACAAAAAGTCCAGACAAATTTTCTGGCCCTATTGGTTCTCAGCTCAATGGGGATGTGTCAGAATGGAATGTTGTGGACTTCAAATCTATACCTTATCCTGCATTTGTGCTTCTACCAAATGAGGTGGTCAATAATTTATCAACAGACCAATACTATGGATACTGCATCTGCTGGGCAATTATTACTGGTGAAGTGGATGAAGACCTTGCACTCTTAGAAGTTGGCCTGCTAAATCACTCTCGATGGCTCACCTTAGCCTGTAGAATTCTTCTTTTATGTTTCACAAAAAAGACCCAGTAAGAACCTCAAAATCATAGTAGAATTCATCATCAAAGTATACTTTCACAGTTGGTTCAATATCAAGGCTAATAAGAGGCTAAGTGATGGGTCAAGAAACCTATTCAATATGATCCAAAGAGTAAATAAATTCCCTGACAGGAAAATTAGAGAAATTGCTGGCTGATGAAGATGAAGAGGTGAGGAGGTGTGCTGTCAATAAAGTTCTGTGTCTGAGGGGAGTTATAGAGGATTTTGATGATGAATCTGGTAGTAGCAATGATTTTGCAGGTGGAATAATTGAAAGTGATGAGAATTGAAGAGGATCATGAAGGTGGTACTGATGAATATCCTGCTATAGATGAGAATGTTAGGGTCTTTAGAAAGCCAATCATCAATTTCAAAGCTTCTGCATACCACAAGCTGTCTGCTATGTCCCAATGGGAAACTGTTCCACCTGTATTAAAAGAATTCAGTAATGATGAACTGCGTGATATCATTAATACCGCATTGAAACTGGATCACGAGTGCCACAGTCAGAATGTTGAAAGGCACATCAAGCTTGTCACTGAAGCATCCTTGGCTGTTGTAGGTCATGAGCGTAGAGATGGTCTTATTAGAAACAAAATTAGATCACGTAAATTAATGAAAGATTTTGTGTCTAAAAAATATTTTAAGTTCTAGATTATTATTTATCATGCTAAAATATGACAAAATGACAATTTGTTAATTGTATAATTTAATGTTTGGCGTTTTGGAATGTCAAAAAGCATTTTCAATGAATTTAAAATGGCTGATTTTGATTGATGATTGAAAACCACTAATACATGTCAATTTGCAGCTTGAGAATGTTTTATTGTGTTGACATTCAGTTGAAAGGGGGTCTATGGGCCCAAAAAATTAGTTTTTCTAAATAACTCAAAAACTAAAGGTTTTATGAAAAATACCACTCTTAGTAATTTGTTCTAAATCAATTTGCATCTTTTGGTATGCAAACCATCTCTCTAGCATGTTCAGAAGAAGAGATATTGCCATTTTCCTGATTTTGCTAGTGCGGCATTAGATGTTTTTACAAAAACGGGGGTGGCCGGACACACGTTGGTGGCCACCAATTATTTTTTCAGGAATCTTATTTTTATATCAAAAGCCAACTGTTAGTCTCTGATAAATTAAAATCAAACAAAAATTATAGTTTCAGCCGGCCTACCTGAGTATTTACCGGTTCATTTTAATTAAGACAAACATGGATGCGGGAAAGCGAACGTAAGTTCAAAATGTTAACACCAGACCGTGGAGGAAACCTTAAATTAAATAAATTTTAAAATTACAATTTACATTTTCTTAGCACAACAGCGACCTTCTCTTAAGGACCCCGTAACGAGACTAGTGAACAAGGCCCTTTTTAAAATCTTTGACTGAGACTTCATTGGCCGCCCAATAGTAACAGTTATGATGTTTGGTTCCATTTTAACCCTTTAAGGACTGAAGGTACAAATTGCTAACGTTTCAAATGCAAGCATTCATAACTTAACCCTACAAAAAATTCAGGGCTTAAAGGGTTAAAATAATTCTTTACGAATTCTTTTATTAACATTCAGATAATTTTGTTCCTTTTTAAAATTCGTAAAAATAATCGCAAATCGTAAAATTCCATTTTAACACTCATGAATAATCACTAAATTTCATATTCGAGTTCAACACACGACAGGAACAATCTTCCTCAATCCATCTTTCCCCCCGTCTCGAAAACCTTGGACATTGATTTTGGCTCTCTTCTTCCTCTATAGGGGGGCGGGGGAGTGGCGTTTTTGCGGGCATTCGGGCATTCGCCCTTGGCCCATCCTTCCTTCATATAAATAAAAAAGGGTATATGGCCGGTTCAATTCCAAACTAGAGCCTCAGAGTTCAGAGTCCGCCACCGTAACTACTGAACTACTGGGTGATAATAATAATAATAATAATAATAATAATAATAATAATAATAATAATAATAATACGTTTGTGTTACAATTGGGATTAAATTTGTAGAGCAAGATTTGATATACAATCAAATTCAACATTTCAGAGTATTTTGTCAATTTAGACAAGATTAGTTGGTTGATTGCTTTTAGTTTTTACTTTCTTTTTACGTTATTCGCGGAGGAAGAAAGTTTTTGCCTTTTTAGCGTTTATTAGTTTGTAGCACGCAGGTTTGGAAGGATGGAAGCGTTCCCAGAAAAGATTTGACATTTGGATTTTATTTTTTAGTCTGATGAAATTTCAGTTGTTACTAATAGCGTTCAAACAAGTGTTTTTATTATTTCTCTCTCTCTCTCTCTCTCAACTCAACTAACTAATCAATCACTCTCTTCTCCCCTCCCTTTCATATTATATATATACACAGGGTGATTCAAAAGTCAGGTTACATAGGGAAATACTGTATTATGTAATGATACAGGGGAATAGTCACATCACATGTTCGATATGGCTACCGTTAACGGCAATGCACTTGTGCAGCCAGCTAGGAATATCACATCGATGCGCTCCTCATTCGATAACATCTCATAACTCATTTACCTCATATATATATATATATATATTTTTTTTTTTTAAGATAGGAACTGGAAACTGCAACGCCTCATAGTATTTCCGTTTCCATGGCAACGAAATTCCCTTAAAGGCGGTATCTCTGATGTGCGGAAATGGTTTACTTTTCCAAAATTTCTTTTTCTAAATGGATTTTTAAATTGGCGTAAAAAAATTTACTGAACTTCTCAAAAATGGAAAAAAATTAAATCATCAGAGAATATTTTTAAATAAAAAAAAAATAATGCATTACTGACGGGTGTGTATAAACTTCCGGCAGAGCTGGGCACTTCCGCAAACACTTCCGCAAACCGCAAATTCCGCAATTGCGGAAGATGTTTTTCGTTTGCGGATTTGCGTTTGCGGCAAAGTCATCGCAAATTAGTGAATTTGCGTTTGCGGAGTGATTTTGAGTTTGCGGATTTGCAATCGCAAATCCGCAGACTCAAAATCACTTCCGCAAACGCAAATTCACTAATTTGCGATGACTTTACCGCAAACGCAAATCCGCAAACGAAAAACATACTTCCGCAATTGCGGAATTTGCGGTTTGCGGAAGTGCCCAGCTCTGGCTATAAAGTAACGCGAGTGAAGAGAAATCCGATTTGAATTATATTAACGCGAGTGAACATGGACGAGTAATAGTTATTACACGTACTTTATGACAACTGTTTAGAAGACAGTAAGGTTCATCAGATGTTGAAAATGTTTTTAAGAGTTAAAAACAAGTTGAAACTAGTTAAACCAGTTTAAATCGGATTTCCCTCTTCAGTTGCGTTACTTTATACACACCCTGTACTACTACTAATAATAATAATAACAATAATTAGGCAACATCCGGGACTCAGTTCCCCACTTTGTGGGAGTGAGTGTGCCCCCGGCGTCACCAGAGCCGAAGCAATGACAAAGTAAGGGGCAGGCTCAACGAACCCGGTGGCAACGGCTGAGCGCACGCACACGCACGCACACACACACACACACATTTGGACTAGTAAGAATTTCTAATAAAATCGACTTGTAAGCAAATTTTGGGCATTATTCGCAAAAAGGAGTTACTAAACAAATCTCTTTAGATAGTTCAGAACAGAGATATCATTTATGGCAAGTTTACAAATTAGATGAATGTAATGTACAAATGTTTTAGTTGTTCACATTGGATGCTCCTGTACGAAATATTTAGAAATGATATATATTTATATAAATACTTCGCGTAGGATTACAAAAACATTCTTTATGATGATAAATATAAAATGTCTATTTATAACGGGGAATACTTTGACATTGTATGGGAAATTAGTGGGTATACGGGCGGGTGGAAAAAACATTTAGCTTATTCACAATTGATGCGTGGAGAGGAGGGAATAGGAGGAGGTTGGAATGGAAATATGGAAATGAGTGAGGAAGAGAGAGATATAGTTTGTACGATTTCATAAATTTATCTTTCAATTTCTCTAGAAACTTTTTAACCCATTAGATTCTTGGGTTTCTTATTGGAGGTTGTTCTATAGGTTGGGCCCAGTGAAGCATCAAGGTCTAGTTGCGCAATTCTAGTGTAATTTGGTTTTCTGATGTACCAGTTTTATTGTCTTGTGTCGAAACGGTGTTGGGTTTAGGAAGCTAATATTTTATTTTTGGATGATTTCCGGAGCGTATTAATGACACTCTTACACACATAAGAGGCAATGTTTAGTTTAGATATTTTCTAGAAACAATTTTAAAATCGCGCAGTATTGTGTCAATACGTTGTATTTACAGTTACGTAATTAATATTTTTTAAGACAAACTGCGACTGAATTAAATAGTTACACGCACCTTCGTAAGCACTAATGCTATACTGTACAGTATATGAATTTTATATGACCCGTTTCAGAGTGTTACACCTACTTTTGTTGTAATGTACGTGACGTGGGCTAATTTGCTGCACGGGTCTTCAGTGTGCTCTTTGAATCACGGATATACGTTAAGGGTAATTCCCACAAGTTTGGCTAATTGCACGCAGAAAAATTGGGTAGAAAAGCATAAGGCTCTCTCCTCACCCTCTTGCTCCCTCCCCGCCAGAAGAAAAAGGTTGAAAAAATACCTTGACACTGGAAAAGTAGCCAAAGAAATTTTACAGGAAAGAGGAGAATATATAAGCTAGCTCTGCAATTACGACATGCAAACAGAAATCATACACTGGGTAACACTGCTATATGAACTAACCAATAATTAATATACTCGTGCCGATCGCGCATCAAGACACTTGGTATCCTCACAAAAACCTCGAACATCTAGAAACAAGTTAAGAACAGAAATCAGATTTGCTACACCATGCCCTCATCCGTCACGTGCATCCAGTCAACCAAAAGGAATGCAACTCCACCTCACCGAATCAATGCATGGTTCTTAGTTTTTTTTTTTTTTTTTTTTTTTTTTTTTATAAAATTGTTTTTCTATAAAATATTTTTCTACTCTATTCTTAGACATATTAACAAGGCATGCAAGTGTGTGAACGTGATTTCTGTAATTGGATGTCTGTCCTGTGTGTGAACTCTGAATGTCACCGAGTTTCAGCTTGGGTCTCCCGCCGTGAAAGGTGTTTATGCATCAAGTGATATGTTGAACCGTTCATACTTCGTGGTGTGTCAGCACAAGAGTAGAGAAAATCCTTTTCCGGCGAAGAATATCAGTGGAAGGTCCCTGTAACTAACTCCGTGTATTTTTTAATTGAATTAAATTGCATAACCTTTATTGATAAAATAAATATAGTACTCTTACAAAGACAAATAATTGGATTATTTGCAATATTGCAATTATTGAATATAATACGTGGCCGGTTTCCACCTATTGTAGGCTGTTATCGACCTGCCTTGGGACGTTTTTACAATGGGCCGTTTTTTCCATGGGACTTTATAGCCGTTTTGCACAGTTTTATTACGAAATATAGCTCATGAGTTGGATAACCTCGATGAGCCCCAGTGGTTTCATGTTTTCCGGGTGAGGTGTGATGTAAAAGTAACTTTCTTATTAGAGATGGAAGAATTCAGGGGCAAAGAAAGAGAATAAGAAAACAGACTTGTAGACTGGATCTCTGAAAATATTTTTTCAGTCATAGAATAGTAGATTTTTGGAATGACTTGCCATATGATGATGTGGTAAATAGTAACTCCTTATTTAGTTTTAAGAAAAAATTGGACGCTTTCATGAACGCAAGAGTTTGTAGATTGTGAACAGCAGTGTTGGGAGTAACGGCGTTACTAGTAATGCAGTTACTTTTTTCAGTAGCTATAGCGGTAACGCCGTTACTTTTGAGATGTTACGAAAATGGTAACGGCACTACTTTTTAAAGCGATTTCAATCGTTACTCGCTACTCGTTACTTTCAAACTGATCATTTGACTTGTATCATTTATTAGCTGTTAATTAGCCGTTAGCTTCTCCAAACGAGGACGACTATCAGATGCCAATTTTGAAAAACTAGTGTTCCTGAAATCGAACACACACCTAAAAAATCTGCAAGATTATTTTTTTTGGACAGGCCATTTTTTTTTACTTGAGTTTGTTTTGATTTTTTTTATCAGAGTATAATTTGGTATCAAGGCTTTTTTACGCCTTAGTCTTTTCTTAAAAGTAACGGTAGCGGTAACGCGTTACTTTTTCATAGAAGTAACTGAAGCGGTAACGACGTTACTTTATCAATGTAACGGTAGCGGTAACGCCACTACTTATAGAAAGTAACGTGCCCAACTCTGGTAAATAGTGTATATTTTTAGATTAAGTTATGTAGGCTACTTTGGTAGCTCTGTAAGTGGTTGTATGTTAACGTAGTAGGCCGCCTTGAGATTGACAGTTTGCAGTTTTATTGTTAAATATAGCTTATCACTTGGATAACCTCGGTAGGCCCGAGTGGTTTCAGTTTTTCCAAATGAAATGTAATGTAATGAATACGATCTTCAAGGCAAAGGCAAAAAAGCCTTATGAAACTACGTCGTGCTTTAACAATGTCTGGCTTACTCACCTCGAAGGGATTAACACCCGCAAAATATTTATCAGGACCCGGCAAAGAAAGCTTTATGGCACCACGTTGGTTACCTTAATTATTACTTCATTTAATAAATAAAGTGAATTTTGCTATAATTAAATACTAAAGTAAAGTAAATTAGATATGAAGGCATCGAACACTATTATGAATATATCACTTTTCAGGCGAGTTAATTTCCCTGACAAACAAGGTATCGAAAGCATTGGTTCTGGACACTCGATAAATGCCTATTCACAACGAGAGAGAGAATGTGTGTGTGTGTGTGTGTGTGTGTGTGTGTGTGTGTGTTTTAACAAAAGTAAATAGCCTAGACACCACAATGATTGTCCTTAAGAACAAATGGCAAAGCTCATCAATGGAATGCATGAATGCCTGAAGTGAAGAGACCCCGGAAAATTAAGAGTAAAATTTATAGCCATTGTCGGTCGTATATGTACATTCTGAATGAGGCAGTAGAGTATAAAACACGTACGAATATACAGGGTGTCCTATAAGTCCGGCATCATAGGAAAAATAATAAAAAAAGGCAAAACAAAAGCTTTTATTACAGAACGTGCTCAATATGTCCACCATTGTTTCAATACACAAATTCAGACGTGACACCCAGTCAGCAAGCACACGGTGAATGATATCAGGAGTAATGGTGTTACATGCCCCAATAATGCGCTGCCGCAAATGTTCAACACTCCTAATTTTCTCTGCGTATACCAGCGCTTTCAAGTGGCCCCAGAGATAAAAATCTAGTCGCGTGACATCCGGGCTTCTAGCTGGCCATTCCACAGGCCCTCGACATCCTATCCAATGACCAGGGAATTGTTGGTACAGGTATTCCGTTACTTGTGTGCTGTAATGTGCAGGAGCGCCGTCTTGCTGGAACCATATTGGGAAATTTTCTTCTTCGTTCAAGACACTGGGAAGTGCTTCTTCCTTGAGCATACGTAGGTAGGTGCCTCCAGTTCATCGAAAAAGGGGGGGCCTATGATGCGATCCTTCCAAATGCCACACCATACCACCACCCGAGATGCACCTTGTTCCTTTGAAGAGATATACCTTTGAGGGTTGTTTTGAGACCAGTAGCGGGTGTTCTGTCGATTTACCTCATCATTTCCATAAAAAACAGCCTCGTCACTGAACAGAATGGTGGACGGGAAATTGGCATCCCGAGCATATGAATTATGGTTTGTAGAAATAGAAAAATATGAATTTCTCCTATGATGCCTGACTTATGGGACACCCTGTATATTATTATTTGCTCTTATAACAACTTACATACTCTTAATCATGTTGTCAGTGCATTTCTTTACCACCGATGGTAGAATATTCATCCAAATATTCTGCAGGTCTTTCCAGCTGTTCAGTATTAAACGGCTTCAGTTTATCCTTCTCAGCGTCTACATCGTTCCATAGAGCCTCAATTGGATTCATGTCGGGAGTGTTGACCATTCCATAATTTTTAGTTTTCCAGCATCCCGTGTGTTTGGGGTCGTTATCTTGTTGGAAGATGAATCCTTGTCCAATCAAACGCTTTCCATCTGGCACAGCGTGTAGTTGAAGAATTCGCTTTAGTTAGAGTACTATCGATTTTCACAAGGGAGCCAACCCCAGATGAACTTATGGACCCCCACCATGTTTTACCATTTGTTGTCGCCGCCCGCCGTCGTACGCAGTCTTCTTTCAGACCCCAACATATCAAACTCTGATTCATCTGTTGACAGAACCACCGCCCAATCGGTTGACATCCAGTGGGCATCATCTCGCGCATATTTTTTACTATCTGACTTTTTCTCGTCTCGGGTGTAGTTTTCTGGCAGCAACTTTTCCGTGCAACCCTATCTCCTGCAATCCGAATCGACGTCGTATTGTTACGACCGAAATGTTAGTGCTCCGTGAGGAATTAAAGTACTGCTGGAAACTACGACTCGATTGTCTTCTATCTCTTAGGCGTGTAACCTTCAAGTACTGGTTTTGAGATTTTGTCGTTTTTCTTGGACTTCCTTTTCGTTCGTTCATTTGTCTTCAGTTGACCGTGTCTCAAAATGGCGTTTGATAATGCCCCACACCCCTTCTACAAAAATGTCCAGCTTTTTAGCATTTTTTCTAATAGTACGTTTCTTCTCGTAAAGTCACAATCCTTTTGCGAATATCTTCTCGTATTTGTCGTACTGGAGTCATTGCACGTGAAAAAAGGCAGTTTACTCCACCTGCAAAAGAGTTCAAGGCACGAATTATTTCCATATATGATACAGAAAACTAGAAATGTTTATAAAACACGTTACATACCATTTATGAAAACATTCGACAGTATAATCACAACTATTCTACTGTCGTTAAGCTAAAAATAAAAAATCCGGTAACCTAAAATTGGTTTTCAAAGAAAAGAAAAAGGGATAACATACCTGAGTGATGCAGTTGTAATAATGCTTTCAGATAGTTAACGGATAAACTTGTAGGTTACTATTTATATTGCGTATGCGTAACGTGGACAAATAAAATTATGTTACTTAAGAACATCTGTTGCCATATTGTACTGTAGATATTAACTAAACTATAGAAAAAAAATTTCGGTCAATTTTAGTGGCGTTCTCAAACGTTTGAAAATAAAAATAAAAATAATAAAAAAATAAAATAAAATAAAATAAAATAAATAAAATAAATAAATATTATTTATTTTATTTATTTTATTTAAAATAAATAAATAAATAAATATATATACAGGGTGGGCCGTAAGTTTCCATACATAGGAAAAATAAACATTTTTTTATGGACAACCATTTTTATTTATATAATATGCTCTACATGGTTGCCATTGTTTTGAAAACACATTTCAATACGTGTTCCCCACTGTTGATGAACACGCATTAGCACAGTTGACGTTATGCTTGTAATGGCGTTGGTGATACGTTCCTTTAGATGATTTCTCTCTCGTATCTTTTCCTGATACACCATGGCCTTCAAGTGCCCCCAAAGATAGAAATCAAGGGGGGTGAGATCTGGGGATCTGGGAGGCCACTCCACAGGACCACGCCGACCAATCCAAGCATCCGGAAACTACTGCTGATCCAAATACCGACGCACGTGAAGACCATAATGAGGTGGAGCTCCATCTTGCTGGAAGTAAACTGGGAAGTTACCTTCCTCGTTTAGCAGGGATGGGAAAATCTCTTCTTGCAACATGTTAAGATACCTTTCGGCATTAAGATTTCCACTGACAAAAATTGGTCCAATAATTCTGTCACCCCATATCCCGGCCCACACCATCACTTTACCGGCACCTTGCATCTTCGTCGGACTCAGCCAGTTAGGGTTAGCATTACTCCAATAACGTATGTTTTGCCGATTAACCTCTCCATTGACGTAAAAATTTGCTTCATCAGTAAACAAGATCTTACAAACGCATATTCTTAGGGTATCTGAAACATAAAAACAAACGTTTAAATTTTCCTATGTATGGAAACTTACGGCCCACCCTGTATATATAATATATATATATATATATATATATATATATATATATATATATATATATATAAATTATTTCACGAAAGTAAACACGTGAAAAATTTATGATGAATAAAACCACGAAGGAAAGGAAACACAAAAAGGTACTCAAGCGCTTTCGTCTAATGACATCCTCAGGAACACTGAAGTACATAAAAGGTTACGGCCTATATATAGGTTACAGAAGAAAAAAAAAAATAAAAGAAAAAAAATAAATAAACATACATACACACAAACATATATATATATATATATATACATACATATCTACACACACACACACACATATATATATATATATATATATATATATATATACAATAAACGGAGAAGTAAAAATTAACAAAGAGGCACACAGATTTGTAAGGGAAAATATCGATTTTAGCACAAGATCAAATGAATTATAAAAATACAAATTATACTGGAAATCTGCCCGGGTTTTAACACTGACTTTTATAGTCAAGTTTCGATATATATAAAAATAAAATGAAGATTAAAAGTTGATAAAGTGGCATACAAATTACCAAAGATTAGCATCCTACCCTTTTTATCTAAATCTGTTTTGAAGGAATTCAAAACAACAGGATCGAGTTGAAAAGACCTTTGCTTATGTTGAAGTTATTTGAAAGTTGGATAATGGCAGACTCAAGAATATTTCTGTTAACAATGTTGCTAGAGTGAAATAACACTGAAGCATTATTCCAATCAATACAGTGGGATAACTCTGACAAATGGACAAAAAGAGCACTGGACAACTGTCCTGTTCTAACGGAATATTGATGCTGTTTATAGTGTGTGCAAATCCTTTCCCGTCTGACCTATGTAAAAGGAATCACATTGTTTACACCCAATTTTATAGATAATGCCTGAATTATTGGTAGGGCTATTTTTTACTATGATATTTTTCACAATATTGTTATATGAAAATACTACATTAATATCCAAAAGTTTAAGTACATTAGCAATGCCTAAAAAGCCCGGGAAAAATGGTAGTACTAAAATATTTTTTGACAAAGTACGAGTGTTATTATTGACACGATGGAAAGTTCGTTTTGCCTTGTTGAGACAAGATTCCATAAACGCAGATGGATAACACAGATCACTTCCAATACCGTTGATTTTTTCCAATTCGGCATCGATGTATTCCGGACTGGGGATCCTAAGGGCGTGGAGAAACATTGATGAAAAAATGGCCTTCTTAGTGGGGGGGGGTCATGTCCCGAGTAAAAGTGTACGTAGGACAAATTGTTTGTTGTTTTCCGATAGATACTAAACTTAAAACCTGGGCTTTCCCTATGTACCCGCACATCCAAAAATGGGATTGAATTGTCTTGTTCCACTTCTAAAGTAAACTTAATGGAGGGGACTTGATCATTTAACTGAAGGAGGAAGTTATCCAGGTCACGATTCATGGGCCAGATACACAAAATATCGTCGACGTACCGCAACCAAGGGATGCCAACCCCCAGGATTCTCGGAATGTAAGTAATTTCGAAAAACTCCATATAAATATTGGAGAGGAGGGGCGATAAGGGGTTGCCCATGGCCATCCCAAACACTTGTTGATAATACTCGTTATTGAAAGTGAATTTACAGTCTTTGATGCAAAGCTTAATAAGTTCCAGAACAATGTGTGAAGGTAGTGGCAGGTCATACTTATGTAATTCTTGGGAGAGAAAGTCAAGCATATCATCAATCGGCACTTTTGTGCACTTATAAACTCTCCAAATGGCTTGTCAAAGTCTTGTCCCCCATTCTCGGAACTATCTCTGATTCACATGTAAAAAATTCCATGGATCTTACTGAAAAATTGAATAATGCACGTACTGAAACTAACGATAGATTGATCAGTTTTGACGTTGTTCATTGTTTACAAAAGTGCCGATTGATGATATGCTTGACTTTCTCTCCCAAGAATTACATAAGTATGACCTGCCACTACCTTCACACATTGTTCTGGAACTTATTAAGCTTTGCATCAAAGACTGTAAATTCACTTTCAATAACGAGTATTATCAACAAGTGTTTGGGATGGCCATGGGCAACCCCTTATCGCCCCTCCTCTCCAATATTTATATGGAGTTTTTCGAAATTACTTACATTCCGAGAATCCTGGGGGTTGGCATCCCTTGGTTGCGGTACGTCGACGATATTTTGTGTATCTGGCCCATGAATCGTGACCTGGATAACTTCCTCCTTCAGTTAAATGATCAAGTCCCCTCCATTAAGTTTACTTTAGAAGTGGAACAAGACAATTCAATCCCATTTTTGGATGTGCGGGTACATAGGGAAAGCCCAGGTTTTAAGTTTAGTATCTATCGGAAAACAACAAACAATTTGTCCTACGTACACTTTTACTCAGGACATGACATCCCCCACTAACAAGGCCATTTTCTCATCAATGTTTCTCCGCGCCCTTAGGATCGCCAGTCCGGAATACATCGATGCCGAATTGGAAAAAATCAACGGTATTGGAAGTGATCTGTGTTATCCATCTGCGTTTATGGAATCTTGTCTCAACAAGGCAAAACGAACTTTCTATCGTGTCAATAATAACACTCGTACTTTGTCAAAAAATATTTTAGTACTACCATTTTTCCCGGGCTTTTTAGGCATTGCTAATGTACTTAAACTTTTGGATATTAATGTAGTATTTTCATATAACAATATTGTGAAAAATATCATAGTAAAAAATAGCCCTACCAATAATTCAGGCATTATCTATAAAATTGGGGTAAACAATGTGATTCCTTTTACATAGGTCAGACGGGAAAGGATTTGCACACACGTATAAAACAGCATCAATATTCCGTTAGAACAGGACAGTTGTCCAGTGTTCTTTTTGTCCATTTGTCAGTTATATCCCACTGTATTGATTGGAATAATGCTTCAGTGTTATTTCACTCTAGCAACATTGTTAACAGAAATATTCTTGAGTCTGCCATTATCCAACTTTCAAATAACTTCAACATAAGCAAAGGTCTTTTTCAACTCGATCCTGTTGTTTTGAATTCCTTCAAAACAGATTTAGATAAAAAGGGTAGGATGCTAAATCTTTGGTAAATTTGTATGCCACTTTATCAACTTTTAATCTTCATTTTATTTTTATATATATCGAAACTTGACTATAAAAGGCAAAGTGTTAAAACCCGGGCAGATTTCCAGTATAAATTTGTATTTTATAATTCATTTGATCTTGTGCTAAAAATCGATATTTTTCCTTACAAATCTGTATGCCTTTGTTAATTTTTACTTCTCCGTTTATTGCATATATATATTATATATATATATAATATATATGTGTGTGTGTGTGTGTGTAGATATGCTATATATATATATATATATATATATATATATATATATATATATATATATGTGTGTGTGTGTGTGTATATGCATGTTATTTATTTATATTTTTTTTCTTTTATTTTTTTTTTTTCTGTAACCTATATATAGGCCGTAACCTTTTATGTACTTCAGTGTTCCTGAGGATGTCATTAGACGAAAGCGCTTGAGCACCTTTTTGTGTTTCCTTTCCTTCGTGTTTTATTCATCATATATACAGGGTGGGCGGAAAGTAGCTCCCTATTTTGGATTGGTAAAAAAATACGTATATTATCCATTTATTTCAGAAGAAATAATATGAAAAGGTAGGCATACATGGTAGGTTTTCTCTAAAATTCAATGTGGGCTCCAACTCTTTCCACCAGCTTCTGGAGCCGCCCAGGAATGGCGTCCACTGACTTTAGCAGGAACTCCGGCGGGATGGAGGACATGACTTCCCGAATTCGGTCCTCCAGTTCTTCCAATGTCCTCGGTTTGGTGCGGTAGACTTCTTCCTTTACCCACCCCCAAAGAAAGAAGTCGCACGGTGTCAAGTCGGGGCTCCTGGCTGGCCATTGATGTGGACCACGACGACCCATCCAACGCCCAGGGAAGTGGGCATCCAGCCACTCACGGACAACAAGAGCGAAGTGCGGAGGGCGCCATCTTGCATAAATATCAGATCGTCGATGTTCTCCCATGTGCTGACAACCGGCCAGACCTCGTTTCGCAACATAGCAAGGTACCGCTCAGCATTCATGGTGTTGCGCAGAAGGAACGGGCCCACAACCTGATCTGAGGTCATACCACACCACACCGTTACACTGAACCGATTCTGCCGTTTTTCAGCGGTAACCGTGCGACTTCTTTCTTTGGGGGTGGGTAAAGGAAGAAGTCTACCGCACCAAACCGAGGACATTGGAAGAACTGAAGGATCGAATTCGGGAAGTCATGTCCTCCATCCCGCCGGAGTTCCTGCTAAAGTCAGTGGACGCCATTCCTGGGCGGCTCCAGAAGCTGGTGGAAAGAGTTGGAGCCCACATTGAATTTTAGAGAAACCTACCATGTATGCCTACCTTTTCATATTATTTCTTCTGAAATAAATGGATAATATACGTATTTTTTTACCAATCCAAAATAGGGAGCTACTTTCCGCCCACCCTGTATATATATATATATATATATATATATCAGTATAAACTTTTCACCAAATTGTAAGGTTATTTTTGCCAGTAATAACTCTTATTCAACTAATTTTAATCCATTTATTGTACAGTACTATCGTACTACTAGCACTATACTACTACCACTACAATAAGTATTTTATATATATATATATATATATTATATATATATATATATATATATATATATATATATATATATATATATATATATATATACGCGTCTTAACCACTAGGCTACCATGGGTAGCCTAGTGGTTAAGACGCTGGGCTGCTGGTGGGGCATGGTTCGGATTCCACGTTAAACTGTAGGTCTAAGGTGGAGTGACAAGCTTGACATTCGTCAGAATGAACAATTCGGGCGGAAGCTAAACCAAGGTTAACTATATATACTCGGACCTCGCTAATTCGACACTCGGTATTTTGGATCACCACCATTCTTTCTCACCATCTACCTTGTTAGGAATGTCCTGTCAGGTAACGAGCCCCACGAACGTTCTCCAGGCCGATTGATCCCGATAGAGTTGACTCTCCTCCACATCTTCTATGGTTCCTCCTCTAGCACTGATAGCTTCTTGTATGGTATCTCTCCATCTTTTCCTTGGTCTTCCCACTGGTCTACTTCCTCTCGGCGTCCAATTATAAAATTGCAGTTGGTACCTTTCCTCTCTCATTCTTCGTATATGGCCGTACCGCCTTAGTTGGTTTTTCTCTATACAAGTTAATACTGACTGCACTCCAAGTTCTTGCCTTATTGTCTCGCTTCTAATTCTGTCCCTCAAGGTTACTCTCCCTATCAACCTCAAAACTCGCATCTCCGCTGCTTCAATCCTACTCTTTTGAGAAGTGTTTAAGCCCTAACACTAATCCATAAATTAATATTGGGCGGAGAATCGTGGTGTATATTAAAATTTTCACCCCAGTTGGTACATTTTTTTTTCTCTCAGGATGGGATAAAGCATCCCACATTTCTCGAGAACTTCCCAATTCTTTCTTTTAACTCTTCTCCACTACTTCCTTGCTCACTTACAATCACTCCTAAGTATTTGAACTTATCAGCCTGGTTTAGCTGCGTTTCCCCTATTTGTGCAGTTATGTTCTCTCTATTCCTTGATAGCGCCATCACTTCGGTCTTCGCCCTGTTGATCTTCGTGCCATGATCACTCATAATTTCATCCCATCTTTGTAGCGCTCTCCGTAACTCCTCAAGATCTCTTGTTATCACCGCTGCATCGTCTGCATATACGAAAGTGTGTTCTTTATCTTCCCGAGCACAAATTTTTTTCAAACATCTATCCATATAGAGAATAAACAATAGTGGCGAAATCACGCTTCCCTGTCGCACCCCTGTTACCACATTGAACCAATTTTCTCTTCCTTCATTTGATCTTACCGTGCTACTGCATATTTCATACAAGCCCTTGATGACCCTTATCAGTTTATGACAATCTATACATTGGATCTTCGAACACCTGCCATAATCTATTTCTTGGTACCGGGTCAAAAGTTTTTTCTAGGTCTATGAAAGCAATGTACGCCTTTTTATTCCACTCTATACTCTTCTCCGTTATCATTTTCAACGAAAAAACCAAGTCCATAGTACTTCTTTTGGGTCTAAACCCATGCTGCCATTCTCCAATTGATTCCTCCACCATCGCTCTTAGTCTCCTCTCTAGGATTCTTTCACAAATTTTGCTTGCGCAGGTAAACGAGACTGTCAAAATTATAGAGGAATTTCGCTTCTTACCGCCTTTTTTGTATACCGGGCATATTATTGCTTTACTCCACTCAGATGGTATACATTCTTCATTCCATGCTTGGTTAAACACCTCAGTCAATCAACCATCCAGCAAGTTTTTCTCCAGTTTCATAGAACTCATTACTAATACCATTATTTCCAGGACTCTTGCAGTTTTTAAGTTCTTTAATTGCATTTTTTACCTCAGTAATACTAATAGGTTGGTCTTCATCTGACTCTTTTTCCCGTGCTCGTATCTGCAGATCTTCGTCTTGTTCTTCTTCCCGTACTTCGTACTTCTGGATCTCCTTCTTCCTGCGGTACCTCATTTACTACATTTAGTAGTTCGTTAAAATATTCTTTCCATCTCTCTTCCACATCGATAGGTCAATTAGGGGCTCTCCTCCTTTACTTAGTATTGAATGAACCTCAATATTATCTCCCTTTCTATATTTTTTCGCCATTCCATAGATTCATTTTTTCGTGCCTCTCATATCTTGCTGTAGGTCTTGTCCAATTCTTTCCCATGCCTCTCCTTTAGATCGTCTTTTTATTGTTTCTGAATGATTTCTTGCAGTGATATAGTTGCGTCTGCTCTCTTCCGTTCTGTTTTTTATCCATAAACGAACATCTCATTTTTTCTTTTCACGGCTTCCTTGACCACCTCCGTCCACCATACAGTCCTCTTCTTTCTCCCCTCACTTACTTAACTCCAACTGTTTCCCTTGCCACCAGCTCAATCCCTTCCTTAAGTTTTCTCCATCCTTCTTCAACATTTTCAGCTGTATCTGAAGCTTCCATCCACTTTTCTCTCATCTTTTGTTTGAAACTTTCTAATATATTTTCATCTTTTAAATTTTCTATTTTATATCGTTCTTTAAAAAGTCTTCTGGTTCGGATCCTTTTCACCCATCTTATTTTGCCTCTTACTAATCTATGATCTCCATCTAATGAAACGGATGGTACACTTTTCACATCCAAAACTACTCTTATCATTACACAGCAAAAGACCTATCATTGATTTCTCTGTATATCGGTGAAGTACATTGTTTCATCGGTGCCACGTCCATTTTTTATTCTCATCGTGTCTAAAAAAGTTATTCATTACTGCAAGGCCGTTTCTCACTGCAAAATCCAACAGTATCACCATCCGTACTTCTTTCCCCTACCCCAAAAGCTCCAACAACAGACTCTAATCTATTTCTCTGATAACCCACATGCGCGTTCAAGTCTCCCATAACAATTTTGATCGTGCCTCTCATCCTATCATATCATCTTGTAGATTTTCTAAAAATTCCGTTTTTTCCGCCATTGGTCTCCCTTGAAGGTGTGCGTAGATCTGGATAATGCTCATCGTTTTATCTTTAAGTCTTAAAGTGATAACCATTATTCTCTCATTAACAAGTACTGCATCTATTACTTTTTTGCCTAATTCGGGTTTGAAAATGATCGCCACTCCGTGTTTTTTTTCACCCGGTCTTCCTTTGTACATCATTACATAATATTTGTGCAGAGTTTTTATTCCCTCTCCAAGATATCTAACCTCGCATACCCCCAGAATGTCTAGTTGTCTTTCCTCCATCAATTCAACCAATTCCTCCTCCTCTTTACCCGCGAACGTGCTTGCATTAATAGTGGCAATTTTTTATTGGTTATTCCTTTCTCGTAGTGCATTTCCGCGCCAAGTCGTACATCGAAAGTTCGACCGGTTCCGAGGCTCATCATTGGTTTCAAGAGCAATTAAATTGTTGCCTGAGCAACTGCACCAGCGGCTTGCTACGCCTATCCTGGCTTCTAGAATAGCTAGCACTTTTAGCGACTACCCGTGTCCAACCCCCTCATTCGAGGTTACAAAACAGGAAATTTTCACCTGTTCCGGGAAAAAGGAACGTAATACATTCGGGCCCCTACACCGCGACAAGGTAGTGCCAGCTTGGGTATCAGATATTGTTGATACCCAAATAGGGTATTTCGGGTATCGCGATAATTCGGCTATTTTTCTGCGTGTCGAAATATCAGGCAAATTTCACCAATTCTTCCGAAATTTTCCCGATATTTCGACATGCAGAAAAATAGCCGAATTATCGCTATATCCGAAATACCGAGTATCGAATTAGCGAGGTCCGAGGTGTGTATATATATATCCTCTTAAAATTCATTCAAACAATTACATAGTATTTATGGCATAAGAAAGTGTAAATTTCTGAAAATTTGCAAATAATACAGGGCTATTCAAAGAGATTCACCTGATTTCAAATGAGAATATTTTTTAATGTTACAAATACAGTGATTTGTGATACATCAACCAAAAGAAAAACTGTCCAAATTTTGTCTCTCACCTCATAAATGCTCTATGTGACTTCCCCTAGTTACACGAGCAACGTCGACACGATAGTCGAATTCCTCCCATACTCGCTCCAGCATGTCCGTTGTCACTGACTCTACGGCAGTAACAATGCGAGTTCGGAGCTCATCCAAAGATGTGGGCAACGGTGGCACGTACACAGTATCCTTAATGTACCCCCAAAGGAAGAAGTCGCACGGTGTAAGATCCGGCGACCGATTTACAGCTCGAAAACTGCAACACACAAAACGCCTTCTGCTGTGCGGACGCCATTTTCACACTGACTGTTTGTTGCTAGGATAGGCCACGGCGTGACTTTGGAGCCCTCTCGCGGTGATCTTGTAAAACTCGGATATTTCCTCTTTCATGTGGTGTATGCCCAGTTGATGCAAGGTTGATAGGTACGGAAGTATTCTCAGTTGAAATTGGATGAATCATTTTGAATAGCCCTGTACATTACATTTTTACGTGTAAACTATTATTTGAAAAGTTCCTATTTTTATGTTAATTAAAGTTCCAAATGTATCAAAATTATTAGTATTTCTCTACCAATTATATATTTATTGCGTTATCGCCCTAAAAACTGTTGACAAAAAAACATTTTGACTTCTCAAAAAAGTAAAAATACAACCGTAAAATGGAAAACACTCCTTGAAATCATCATTATTCACAACCCACTCTCAATGCAAAAATAACTCCAAAATTTGACTTCTTAGACGATCCATCAAACACTTTTCACCAAATTTATAACTTAGAAATATATTTTATATATACAGTATATATACAGTATATATATATATAATATATATATATATATATATAATAGACTGGCGTATACAGATCTAACAAAAGGGGGGTGGGCACATTTTTCCATTAGCTATTTGCAATTTTAAAAAATTAAATTTGATATACAGGGTGTCCCATAAGTCCGGCATCATAGAAGAAATTCATATTTTTCTATTTCTACAGGCCATAACGTCTGTGAGCAAGGAAGAACGAATCCAGATAATTCTACTCTCAGGAAATCGGAGTCAGAGAGAGGCCGCTGCTGAATTTAACAGACTGCATCCAGACGGCGAGCCAATAACACAGTTGTGTTAGCAGACTTGTTGCAACAAAGTTTAAGGAAACAGGACCCATAGAAGATAAACCACGCAGTGGACCTTCAAGGAGGTCCACTGACGATGATACAGCGACTGCTATCCTGGCTCATTTTAACAGAAGTCCCAATAAGTCTCTTCGGCGATTGTCCGCCGAGACAGGAGTGTCGAAAAGTAGCATCCATCGCATTCTTCAGGCTCACAAATGGCATCCATATAAACTTCAGATCCTACAGAAATTAAGCGAAGATGATGATCCCGACCGGCGGATGGAATTTTGTGAATGGGCTACGGAACAATATGCTCGGGATGCCAATTTCCCGTCCACCATTCTGTTCAGTGACGAGACTTTTTTTTATGGAAATGGTGAGGTAAATCGACAGAACACCCGCTATTGGTCTCAAAGCAACCCTCACTGGTATACCTCTTCAAAGGAACAAGGTGCATCTCGGGTGATGGTATGGTGTGGCATTTGGAAGGATCGCATCATTGGCCCCCTCTTTTTCGATGAACATGTCACTGGAGGCACCTACCTACGTATGCTCAAGGAAGAAGCATTTCCCAGTGTCTTGAACGAAGAAGGAAATTTCCCAACATGGTTCCAGCAAGACGGCGCTCCTGCGCATTACAGCATCCAAGTAAGGGAATACCTGTACCAACAATTCCCTGGTCATTGGATAGGACGTCGAGGGTCTGTGGAATGGCCAGCTAGAAGCCCGGATCTCACGCCACTAGATTTTTATCTCTGGGGCCGCTTCAAAGCGCTGGTATACGCAGAGAAAATTATGTGTGTTGAACATTTGCGGCAGCGCATTATTGGGGCATGTAACACCATTACTCCTGACATCATTCACCGTGTGCTTGCTGACTGGGTATCACGTCTGAATTTGTGTATTGAAAACAATGGTGGACATATTGAGCACATTCTATAAATAAAAGCTTTTGTTTTTCCTTTTATTATTATTTTTCCTATGATGCCGGACTTATGGGACACGACACCCTGTATATAATATAAACTTATGAAAATAAAAACCCACTCTAATAGACAGAGTTTATTTTCACGACAGTTTCGACGCCCACTGGCATCCTCCTCGGGTGGATACAGAAACACGAATGAACCAAAACAAGAGGGAAAAACAGTCCAGGGACCGACCGTTAAGAAATTCGCACCTAGGTTAGATCCCATTCTCCCGACACCGGAAGGGCATTTTCATTAAGTACATTCGCGCAAATTTAAAACTATCTTCCTGTTCTAAACATACAGATTCTATTATTTTTTTACATAATTATTACACTTATTATTAAATTTATTACATTTAATATTGCATAATTATTTATTACAGAAATTATAAATTTATTATTACATTGGTTATTACATTGTTGTAATAACCAATGTAATAATAAATTTATAATTTCTGTAATAAATAATTATGCAATATTAAATGTAATAAATTTAATAATAAGTGTAATAATTATGTAAAAAAATAATAGAATCTGTATGTTTAGAACAGGAAGATAGTTTTAAATTTGCGCGAATGTACTTAATGAAAATGCCCTTCCGGTGTCGGGAGAATGGGATCTAACCTAGGTGCGAATTTCTTAACGGTCGGTCCCTGGACTGTTTTTCCCTCTTGTTTTGGTTCATTCGTGTTTCTGTATCCACCCGAGGAGGATGCCAGTGGACGTCGAAACTGTCGTGGAAATAAACTCTGTCTATTAGAGTGGGTTTTTATTTTCATATTTTGACCTTCACATAGAAAATAGTGAAGTTTTTTGCATTTATAATATAAACTTGTCTATAATGGACATGCGATTTTTACTCTGTATAGAAAGTTTAAACAATTGCATGGAATTTGCGGAATGTAGTGATATAATCGCTAAATTAGTATATGCAACTGTTTCTATAGCAAATACCCCCCCCAAACAAGCACAAACTGAAAAAGGCGACAAAAACGTTCGTACGGCTTGAAAACGGTAAACTGCGTGCCACTTTCTACCGACACCATTTAGGCTAATGGTTGTTCGAAAACAAAACAAAAAAAATTGAAAAAATTTTAATTTCAAAATGAACAATATGTGTATATTACTATACCATCCTCATCCAGCAAAATAAACATTCAAAAGAGCCAGTAAACCCCCAAACAAGGCATTTATAAATTTGTTTTCAAAAAAACGTTTAATCTCGAATAATATCTTCATATATGCATAATACATATTACAACGTCCTTTGTGAACAAAACAATAGGTAATGCAATTATTAGTTACGCAAAATAACAATGATTTTATTTCAAAAAATAAAGTTTAATATAGAATATATACCATTATACATGCATAAATAGTACATATTACAACGCCATTGTGAACAAAACAGTAGGTATTGAAAATGTTCGTTACACAATGACAGATTTAAATTTGAAAAAATGGTTAATATAAAATAATATTGTTATGCGCGCTCAGTTTCATATATATATATATATTATATATATATATATATATATATATATATATATATATTATATATATATTAGGGGTGCACCGATTAATCGGCCATGCCAGGTATTTTCCTAATATCGGCATGCCAGGTGCCGATACCGATTAATCGGTGCACCCCTAATATACAGTATATATATATATATATATATATATATATATATATATATATATATATATATATATATATATATATATATATAGTAACTGAAATATATAATAAACTGATCGGCCTATTTTGGGACTCAAATGAAATAGAGAAAATAATGGAAAAAAGCAAATTCGCTAAAAATAGCCAAAAAAGGGCATTTATGGCTTTTTGCCTGAACATCGGCGCTCTATTAATAACTAACTAAAAAAAATTTATACATTAAGCCGTATTCTTATTTTGATGTACAAAATGGGCGGCCATGGCCCCATAGCTCCCCACTATGTATATACGCGTATATATAATCTTAACATGTTGGTGTTTTTATTTACAGCGTACTATTTACCATAACTAATGAATTTCAATGTGGTTTATTGCACTTAAAATACCAAACGTTCTCTCAATCATTCCAATATTCTGTCGTAAACGGATTGAAAATGGTGTCTGAGGACTGAGGTACACCTATACAGTAGAAGTTGAAATGGTCACTTCACTTCCGCGTCAGCGTCGCAATCACATCTTATTTTTCATCATTACCGAAAGTGGAACCATTTAAAACTTATATAAGAAAAGAATAGGAAAGCCTCGAAATTTTTTCATAGTATTGAATTTTTAAGGATTGCTTCCCGTATGGAGCCACTCTCATTCGCGGCTCAAAAGTGGGAATGTTCGATTACCGCCCACTTACTGTTATTCCCATCCGCAGTCCGCGAATGAAAATGCGCAAAATGAGAAATCCACATTTGAGAAACAATGTCACTCCATTCCAATTCGCGGTAAAGGCGACAAATGGGAATGATTAATATTGGCTACTGCCCACTCGATGTCATTCCCATTTCGTTTCCCGTCCAAGAGCGAGAACTTAAAGTGGGAATCCTATACTGGGAATAAGAATGGATCTATTTGAGATTCCCACTTTGGGATTTCTTATTCTTGAGCCAAAACTTAAAAGGGAATGACCGAAATTGGGAAAATATGGGTTGAGAAGAGTATTTCTTTCTTCGTTCTCATGAAAAATGTACAATTCGAGTGATGTACATGACCGATATAACGACAGTGCCTGTAAGAGATCGAGAATTTGGTGTTGGAGGGTTATAGGAACCTATGGTATAAATGACATTATTACAGGAACATTTCAACGACACTAATACCTTAACCTAACCTAACACTGTATTTACAGAGGGTCCTTGTCGACAAAATGTATATACACCCTAATATTGCATGTAAGTTTATCAGGAAAAGTTATCTTCGATCCGGGTAGTTTGTCTTTTAAAGTTTTGCGAAATTAACTTGTGTAAAACGGGCTACGTCGTGGACATGTCGCAACACCACTACCCGTCAGATCAGTGACATTAAGCGACGTTGGGTCTGTTCATTCAGTAGTTGGATGGGTGACCGTCCTCCGTGTCCTGATGATGTAGCGACCGTGGTTCGGATCCCACGTAAAGCTGTAGGTCCGTTCCGTTACATGACTGTTACGAAGGAGGTTAAATAACTCCAAGCAGTTGTTGGTATTATTATTATTATTATTATTGTGCAAAATCAGTTTTGAGGGTTAACCCTTTACTGCCCAAATATTTTGTAAGGTTAAGTTATGAATGCGTGTATTTGAAAGGTTACAAATTTGTCCTTTTGGGCAGTAAAGGTTAAAGATTGTTTTACGACTTCATGAGGGTTTTAAGACTTAATTAATATTTGGTGAAGCTAAGGTTTAGTTTTGTTTTAAGCTGTAACTTTAAATACTGTAAACTGAGCCGTATAAGGCAAGGCATTTTGAGAAGCTTTAAAATGTTATATATAGCCTACACCAAGAGCTTACAAACTTTATTTGTAGAGGATATATATATACACACAGTATATATATATATATATATATATATATATATTATAATATATATATATATACACACACACACGAGCACGAGGGTGGGCTGAAAAGTAAGGCCTCCACTTGGATAATTCTGGATTGTGTAGAGGTAACCAGATAAAGCCGGTTTTGTGTTGTAGCCAAATATCGTTTACTCATATTCCTCACGTTGGTTCAGTATCGATTACAATGGAAAGGAGTAAAAGACGTTCGCTTCAAGCAACGTGCCGTAATTGAATTTTTGACCGCGGAAACTGTTACTCCCATAGACATTCATCGGCGAATGTAAACCGTGTATGGCAAACATCGTGTCGATGTGAGTACCGTTCGACATTAGGCGAGGCAATGTAAAGGAGAAGCAGGACAAGAAAATTTGCGAGACAAACTGCGAAGTGGAAGGGCTGTAACGGCAAACGACGAGTCTCATCGAAACTACGTTGACAAATTGATTCGTGGAAATCGTCACATTAAACAAAATGAAACTGCCGCAATGTTCGATATCTCCAAAGAGCGAGTGGGACACATTATCAGTGTCTTGGTTACCGAAAGGTCTGCGTCAGATGGGTGCCTCGCACGCTCACTACCGAGATGAAAACACAGACAAGGCATTTGCCAAAACATAGCGCTTCGAAAATGAAGATGAATTTCTGCACAGCATTGTGACAGGAGACGAGACCTGGGTCCACCATTATGACCCTGAAAATAAACGGCAATCCATGGAATATCGGAACAAAAAATCACCGCAACCAAAAAAATTCAAAGTTAAAAAATCGGCTGGAAAAGTGATGACTGTTTTTTTGGGATATCACTGGTGTTGTCGAAGATTTTACGGAAATGGACAGCAATCAATTTCGCACGTTATATTGAAACTCTGAAGTAGTTGAAAGAACGGATCAGGAAGGTTCGCACCCACAAAAATGCAGTCATTGTTCGCCATGACAACGCACGGCCTCACACCAGTGTTCAAACGCGAGAAGCAATTGAGGATCTGCAATTCACAGTCTTGCCGCATCTACCATATAGCCCCGATTTAGCACCATGCGATTTTTCTCTCTTTCCTAAACTTAAAGAACATCTCCGTGGAAATCGCTACGAAGAAGTTAAGGCCGCTGTGAAATTTTGGTTTCGTAGTCAAAGCTCCGAGTTTTACCGGGATGAATTTCAAAAACTCATTTATCGTTGGCGTAAATGTATCGAGGTAGAGGGAGATTTTATAGAAAAGTAAATGTATTGTTTTGAAGAATAAACTCTAAGGTACATATCTGTTTTTGTTTCGATAAAATCCTTTAACCCGTTTAAAATTTATTTGAGTGAAGGCATTACTTTTCAGCCCACTCTCATGTGTGTACACACACACACACAACACACACACACACACACACACAATAAATATGTCAGGTCCTTAACTTTTCATTCTTAATTTAAAAAAGCACTTGTAGAAGGTGCGCCAGCAGAAACGACAATAAAATGTTTTTACGATTTCAGTACATATATTTCCCGAAAAGAACCATTTCGGCCCAAGAGAAACATTTTCTGCTCAAGAAAAGAACAATCCTTTTGAAACTCAATAATGAATGGGTTTCTTTTTTTGTATATACTGTGTGTGTGTGTGTAAGCACGCATGTATGTGTGTGACGGTTTATTTAGTGTAAATACATGCGAGTATAGTCTATATATATATATATATATATTTATTTATATTTATTTTTTTAGCTTGCATATTCTGGCATTTTTTCTAAATAATAAAAGCATGTAAATGTATATTTTCAAATGCATGTTTTCCTTCTATGTACAGTCTAGGGTTATAACTTTTAGACTTTTTTTCAAATAAAAGATCTGTATCATAAATCGATGAACTTTTGCTTAAAAACAATGAAAAAGACCCTAATTCCTCTCAGTTTTTAAAAAAGGTCACCCCCAAATCAAAAGTTTGAATCACCATAACCATATATTTACGTTACTACTCATAAGTATATAAATATTATTATTAGAGGGCGGACTTTTAGGTTTTAACCTAAAAAATATTTTCGAATTTTTCAGTACGCTAATATATCGTGAGATCGCCCGAAAAATCACTTCCGGTGCTCAAATTCGATGACTAATATCAATCCACCATACAAGAAATTCTAGAACACACGACATTGTTCTTCATGCACTCGCAATTGTATAAAAGCACGAAATGAAATCAACCGAAATCACTTGTGTCCAGTATTGCGCAATAGTTACTCAACTGTTCAGTTCAACTCAACTTCAGGTAAGCTTTTATTATTTGTAATATGTTCGCTTAATTAAAAACGTAGCGAAATGTGGAATTCGCTTCTGCACTCTTGAACATTCCAGAACATTTTTTAATTTATTAACCATAATAATTTGTTGAATTTTTCTTCCATTTTAACACGTAAACAAAAGCGTATCCAGAAAGTTTTGTAGAGGGGAGTCAAACTCAAAAAATATATAGAGCTCAAAATATTTGGTGATAAATATTTTCGTGAGACGTTCTATGGATGTTCTAAAATATTTTCCAAAATTTTATGACCTAAAAAATAAATATTTGGTCATATTTTTTCACCTAAAATCCGCCCTCTAATTATTATATTATTTCTATATAGATATTAATATTATATATATATAATATATATATAAACAAACAAACAATCAACTTAATACCTTTTTATATCTGTTTCAGAAGCAATATAATGTCACACAAGAAAAGTGATACTACCATACAGAAGAACAAGGATATCTGGACCAATAATCTGGTGAGATTCCAGCAGTCACATAGAAGAGGAAGAAGTGTGCCTTTAGAAGAATCTTCACTAGAAGAAAGCAGAATGCCACTCCAAATCCAAATCATTGGACCTACCAGTTTCTTGGAACAGAAATCAAAGGAAGAAAGGAGCGAATAGTGGAAATTTCCAAAGAAGTTACAAAATTATGGAAAATAAATTGAATTTTCCGCATGTGTCAGATCAAGTAATACAAGCAAAGCTTGACAAGGTGATGAGACTTATGATGAATGTGTCAGGAGGGAAAATATGATGCCCTGAATGAACTTTTTGATATCACTAAAGTAAATGGCCAATGGTTATCCTCGGAAGACAAACGACTGTACCACCTTCAAGTGGAAAGCAAAGGAGAAGTGGGTACTCTACAGGTCAAGTTGCAAGTGAAGAAACGATTCACCCTTCAAAGAGACGAAATTGCCTGCTGAATCAGCATCAACATCTTACAATCATGTATCTGGTGGTAGTGGTACTGAATCTGAGAGAGCGAGCATGAAGATGAAGATGAGAGTATTACCCACCACCAGAAGACATAACAAAAGTAAAGTTGCAACCAACTTGGGACATCCACAGGAGTATCAACACGTAAAGCCGCTAAAATATGCAAACAGTTGTCACTTGATGGTATTGACATTCCAACACCAAGTCAAGCAGCAATTTACAAGTCAGCATACAAAGAGGCTGCTAAATTGAAGGAGGAAATGATTGAAATTTACAGATGGAAGAGGGTCTTTACATTTTGATGGAAAGCGCATTGAGGAAAATGAGTATCAAGATTGGTACTTAAAATGAAAGAACCAAAGTAAATTGGATGCATTGCGTCTGAAAGATGGCAAGGCTGAAACTATTGCTGAAGGAATTGCAAAAGTTATTGATGATACACCTTATGGAATGCAATAAAGATGATCGTTGCTGATAAAGCAAGTGTTAACACTGGAAAAAGAGTGGAGTTGTTGTCAAATTGCAACGAATGTTCTCAGAGAAGGGTATCTGCAAACCACAATTTATCAGTTGTCAGCATCACATTCTGGACAGGATTCTCCGTTTGGTAATGGACGAAGATCTTGGTGCTAACACCAGTTCTCCAAACATCGAATATTCCATTTGTATCCCAACTGGTGAAGAATTATGAAGAACTAAAGGCACACTTTGTTAATGGAACAGAAGAGGTCCTCGAGAAATCAGGATGGAGAGATTGATATTAAGTTTTTTGTACCATCTAACACGGGTGTTTAGATTCTTTGAAGAAAAAAGGGAATTTTCCTTTTGATTAACTTTCAGAAATTCAAACATCAGCAATGCGAGGTGGCATTCAAGAGCCATTCTAGCTATTGCATTTATTCTTATACCTACAACAAGGAAGACTTTGGAGAAGGTATGCAGATTCATTTCATACAACTGGCAGAATATTGGTTTACTAATCAGATGTACAATGAAAATGACTTCAAGAACTTGTCAGAAATATTGAAACCTTACAAAAAAGCATTGAACTCATTGGAAATCACTGGAAGCAGGAGCCATCCCACTCAAGATACAAGAAGTAATCAGTGTGCAGAACGTGCAATCAAAGTTATGCAGGAACTGTATGCTGCCTGCAGAAACAAAACAAACTGCAACTTCGGTTTATTCTAAGCAATAAGCAGTAATATATGTACAAGTATTATAACGATTATGTTGTGAGTTTCTTTTATTATATTACATGGAATATGCAAAAAAGTACGTATGCAATAATCGATTTTTTGATTTCGGGGTGAACTTTTCTAAAAAGATATTAAAATGAAAGTTCATTTCTTTGTTTTTAGGAAAAAGTTCATCGAATTAAAGTACAGGAATATTATGTTGTAAAATGTTATAACCCTAATTGTACACGTTTTAAAACGCATACATGTATTTTGCGTTTAACCTTGCAACCTAACCTAACATTTGTGCCATCGAACAAGGGCGTGATAAGCGTTTCCGGCGCAAGTGGGGACTCGAAAAGTTTTTCCTGTTAACTCATTAAAGAATGAGGTACTCGCTAATCTACCCTACCTACTAGCGTAGCCAAACCAACTAATCCAGGTCAACGTATCTTCTTTTTTTCGACCAAAAAGATTTTTCTTGATTTTTATATACAAATTTTTATTGTTCTGAGGTACCAAAAGTGTTACCTCACAAAAACGTTATCGCATTATATCTATGACTTATCACACAACACCTCACTTATACTCAGTTACGTACTCTCACACGCACATATACATACATACATATACATACACATATACATACATATATATACACATATATATATATATCACACACACACACACACACACACACACACTATATATATATATTATATATATATTACATACATATATACATACATAGACGAGTATGTAAGGTGTCACCGATCCCCCAAAAAGTGTCACTATTTTTATTTGCAGGTTATTTTATAATAGATGTATATTTTATTATTGGGGGTTTCTTATTCAGAAAGGTAACAAATTGGGGGTTTTATTCCGCATATACCTCTACGTTTCTAATCTTTCATTACTTAACTAATAAATATTGTATATTAACTGTTCTTTCACCATTTTATACTTAAAGCAATAAACTTTTCCTAATTTCGTAGAAACTAGGAAAAGAAGATACCGCTACCAATAGACTACAGGTTCAGTAAAACCATAGAAGGCCTTACTAGGCTATAGTCTTTAAGGAAAGTTAAGTCTTCAGGTCTTCAACAGGATGGAGCACCTTCACACACTGCTCGCGAAACTCGCAACTTTGAGGAATCATTTTTCCAGGCGACTAATCTCCTTTCATGAGCCAGTGGAATGGCCCCCAAACTCGCCTGACCCCTCTCACACACACACAAACTTTTTTTTTTCTGAGGTTACATAAACTATTCTATCAAGCCTAAGACACTTGAAGATCTAAAGACCAGAGTCTATTAGGTAATCAGCATCATCCGAGCTGAGCTATCTCCAAAACTTGTGTCAGACATTTGTATAAAGGTTGAATATTGTGTTAAGAAAAATGGCGATTACACTGAAAATGTTTAATTAAGGTTAATAAACTCTTATGTTTTACGTACCTATTGCGTTTGTCTGTCTCAATTTCTTTCTTTTTTTTTTAGCTAAGAACATTCATTTAGAAATAGGGACATTTTGGGGGGGATATACAGGGTGTTTCAGGTCGACCCTAGAAATATGGAAATTGGCGGGATTTGTAGCAAGTAGGTAGTAATTCAATGTTTCAGGTCGATCCTATATATTCACCTGCAATGAAAAAAAAATTCATATTAGTTTCAGAATTACTATAACAAACTTCAAATAAACAAATATACAAACTACAAATTCGGCCGATTTCCATATTTCTAAAGTCGACCTGAACACCCTGTATATATGAAAATGAAATGAAATGATTATTGGCAGACTATAGTCCATATGACAAATATTATTAATACAATGATAGTTCACATACTAAGGATATAAATATATATACAGTTGATTAGAAATAATACAGTAATGTCGAATTTAACCCTTTACTGCCTAAATATTTTGTAGGGTTATGAATGCGTGTATTTGAAAGGTTACAAATTTGTCCTTTTGGGCAGTAAAGGGTTGAGTGGAGCTACAAGACAGACGTTTTCGTACCAAAAAGCCCATAGCTTAGAGGATAAACAGCAGGACTCATGGATAGCTTGGATAATCGGGTTGGTTGATTTTTTTAATTCTTTGCATTAGACTGTATTCAGCACGTCTTGTTACCTCTGGGAAGCTCGGGATATTGCGGGTAGCAAACATTTGCGAAGCTGAGCATTTCGGGGATAAATTAAGTAAGAGTCTAAAAGAGCTGTTGTACAGCAAATTTAGGGTTCTGCCAGAACCTTTTTTATAATTCACCCAGAGTTGCTGTCCGTATATATTACTGCAGAAAGTACGAAAGTGTGTGTCTTTAGCTTCACTTGTACAGAACCGAAAGTTCCTTATACATGTAGTCATATTCGCTTTAGCACAAAGGCTTCGAGATTGTTCTCTTATATCCGAGTCATCACTCAAGGAGCTGGTAATAGTTTGACCCAAATACTTAAACTCTTGTACTTCCTCAATTACTTCACCTTTCATTTTAAACCTAATATCAGCTGGCTGATTACAGCTTTTAGGATGAAATTGCATAACCTTAGTTTTTGTAACATTAAAAAGAATATGTTTCTGCGAATACGCTTCGCAGACTTTTAGTAGCCGATCCAGACCTTTAACAGAGGGACTTATTAACACCATATCATCAGCATAAACTAAGTTATTTATCCTTGTGTTATCTATACAACATCCCACTGTTACCTCATTAAGTGAAGCAATTAATCCGTGAATATACACATTAAACAGCATAGGAGAGAGCAAGGAGCCTTGTCTCACTCCGCAAGAGGAGCCAAAACATTCGGATAGTACATTGCCCTACCTAACGGTAAAAGATTGGTGGGAATACCAAAATTTCAATAAAATTAATATGTACATGGGAACCTTCCTGTCTTAAGTTTTTTAAATAAAATATTGTGGTTCACTCTATCATATGCCTTACTTATATCTAGGAAACGACTATAAATAGTTAAATTACTGTCAATGCATTTAGATAGTTTCTTTAAGTACATAGATACACAGGGCAGTTGAGTGGGACCTTTTAAAACCAAACTGATTAGGAGATGTCCACAGGTAATCATTTAATCGGAGTAACAAGAGTTTTTCTAGTAGTTTCGAGAAGCAGGAAGCGACAGCAATAGGCCTGTAATTACTGCTGGACAGAATGTCTCCATACATATTTTTGACCAGGGGCAAAATATATACCCTCATGAACTATGCAGGGATATGGCTATGAGCAAGCATGGCTGATAAGAGCAATGATATATGCAGACATACTACGTCATTGGCATATTTTAAGTGCTCATTCGATAGGTCATCTACCCTTGACGCAGAACCAGGCTTTAATTCTTTAATTAACCTCATATATACAGTATATGCGCCTCGGTGGTGTAGTGGTTAGCGTCGCTGATTACGAATCCATCGGTCCCGGGTTCGAGATCCGGTGACGACAGCCGGCGCGCAGCAAAACTCAGCTGTTCATCTTTCCACAGAATAAAGAAAGTGGTTGGTAAATAAATGGGTACCCTGGGTGGCCTAATGGTTAAGACGCTGGGCTGCTGGTGGGGCGTGGTTCGGATTCCACGTTAAACTGTAGGTCTTAGGTGGAGTGAAAAGCTTGACCTTGGTCAGAATGAACAATTCAGGCGGAAGCTAACGAAAGGTGTATAATACTGTATATATATATATATTATACACCCCCCCACACACAGGTGGTGTATTGGGGCCAAAAAAAGTAACGCGATACGATACTCGATACATTGGCAAAAGTATATCGCGTTACGATACTAGACATATGGATAATATATGTATCGCGATACGATACGATAATATATGACATTATGAAACAACTGAATTACTTTCTACTTTTATCGAATTTTACAAACTGACTTCTCAAACAATTCATCAGACATTCTGAGGAAAGATCACTGATTGAGTCTTTGATAAAGTATCGCGTTACTGACACTTAGTTGTACCTTATCTTTCGATACGATACAGAAAATGTATCGCGATTCTACGCCACCCTGTATATATATATATTATATATATATATATATATATATCAGGCCCGTATCCAGGATTTTTTTTCGGGGGGGGGGGGGGGCTGGCACACCAACTTCAGAAAATAGATAATAGTGTGTATAGCTCTTCTTAGGAGCATTGAGGGTGCATAGGGTGGCGTTACTTTAAATTCATTAACTGCAAGTAGATGATGTATGAAGTTCAGAAAAAAATTCAAATGAATGTCTCCGAAATCAAAATTTTATTCCATATTGAAAAGCAAACTTTTATTTCTGTAGAACTAAAATCAACGTAAGGAAATGCGACGATCTCCAGCATCAGCAAACAAATTTATAATTTCGTCGAATGCTACTATCAAGTCGATCGATTTGCTTTGCAGGAAAGCTGATAGGTGCTGCAAGATGCCCGCTGCAGTGGTTGCAACAGTGAGCGCCACGATGGAATGCAACAGTGAGTGCCACGATGGATTCGAATGTCGAAATTCCACGCAATAAATCTTCTGCTGTCGTATCATTTTCAGTTTCGGCTAATCGTTGGAGGGCGACCGTAATCGGGATGTACAACAACTTGAAGCTTATTAAAGTTTTGTGCCTTTCAACCCAACGAGTTGGGCACAACTGGGGTATACGTTGTTGACGGTTATCTGGGCAAACGTCTTTTGACGTTCAGCAGCGTCTTATACAAAATTATATTATTAAACAAAAAAGCAAAAAATTAAAACCCTTAAAAAAAAAATGTTCGCGAAATTTTTTTTGGGGGGCGCACGTGCCCCTCTGGCCCCCCCCTGGATACGGCCTGTATATACATATTGTCATATGGACTATAGTCTGCCAATAAACCTTTTCATATATATATATATATATATATATATTATATATATATATATACAGGGCGTCCCAAAAAAATGTATACACTTTAAATACTTATAAAGGCAGTGTTTATTAAAATACATTTCATTTTCAAAATGTAATAGAATCTACAGACATTATTTAATTTTGTCAACGCCTGTTTTCAAACTGACGTCCGTTCTGGTCCAGGCACTGCTGATAACGCGAAGCAATGGAATCGCAAACATCACGAAACATTTCGTTTGGTATTTGTGTGCATTCTCGTTCAATGGCTGCTCTCAATTCAGCGACTGTTGCAGGTTTTATAGCGTAGACTTTGTCTTTTAAGTATCCCCATAAAAAAAGGTCTAGTGGTGTGAGGTCTGGTGAACGCGGAGGGTATTCTACGAAACCCCTTCGTCCATCCACATCCACATCGTGCCAAGTACCACTCGCAATACTCCACTCTTCGGTCCGGATCATCATCATCTTCATTAATAGCATGGACTAATCTTGGAATGTAACTTTTCCATTGACAGCGCTTCAAAATGCGTTGGACAGACGATTCTGAAATTCCTACCTCACGACTCGCTTGCCGCACAGATTTTCTTGGACTTTGGTGATACCTTTCCAGTACTCTTTCTTGCTTTGTGGGGCTTGTCGATGTCCGTGGTCTTCCGGAACGCTTCTTGTGGACATTCTGAACAGTTCCATCGGCTTCAAACTTATCTCTAATTCGAGTGATGGTAAGTCGCGTTGGTGGATCTGTTTGAAACTCCCTCCTAAACTGTCTTTGCACTTCAACTGCGTTTTCACACTTCCAGTAGCATTTTAGAATGAATTTCCTTTGTTCAAAGCTTAGTCTGACTGCTATTATTAATTCTAATGGTTTAACTTGGAAAGAAAGAAACATCAATTGAGCTATCAGCTGTTAAAGTGTGTATACATTTTTTGGGACGCCCTGTGTGATATATATATATATATTATATATATATATTAGTGATGTAGCGGATGTCATTTTTTTCACATCCGCGGATGCGGATGAGGATGTTTGATTTCAACATCCGCGGATGCGGATGTCTACATTTTCGTTATTTTTTAGGATATATTCGAGATTTGTTGTGTTTAACGTATATAATAAGTTATTATATAGAGAGAGCTGTAGCTATAATGTAGTATAATTGATTAATTGTACAATAATTGCTGTACTTTTCTCTGAACATATAAAATAATATCAAGCATCTAACTAATATAGAAATCAATTAGTGAATTCGTCTGCAAATAAATTCGTTATATTTTGTTGAGTTTCAGCCACAATTAGAAACCATATTGTGTTACCAGGATGCGGGACGTGAACCCAACTCAAATGCACCCCACCGACCTCTTTCCCCAACCTCCTCCTCCACCCTTATAGAAAGAGATCTTTAATTAGCTTGATAACTATTTATATTAAGTTTAAAGTTTTATTAGGCATATTTTAAATGAGTAATTAAAATAAGTAAACTAAGATGTTCATCGTTTAATGTTCAAACTTAATTATAGGAAGGTTATGCTTAAGGAACATTAATTTTTCTGCCTTTTCTGCTGCCAGTCTGTTTCTCTTTTCATCATATATTAATCCAGCACTGCTAAATAATCTCTCGCTTGGTACGTTTGTTGGAGGACAGGCTAAATGTTTCCTTGCAAGTTTACTCAAGTATGGATAGATATTCTGCGTATTTTTCCACCAACTAATAGGATTGTCACATGCAGCCAGGCGTTTTTCTTGGTGATAGCTCTCGATCATTTTTACTACATCTTTTGACATCGCGTAGGTCTCGTCATTGCTGCTTGACTCAAGAAACTGAGAGACAGATTCTGTGATAGATTTGCTTGTTGAAGGTGTTGGTTCTGTCACTGAAACTTTTATCTTTTGGTGGGTGGCGAAGCGACAGATTCAAGAGATTGAAGCTCTTCAACTGCTTTGCCAAGTGATGATTTAACTCTTTCTAATGTACTAGGTGAAAATAACTTAGCTTTGTAACGTGGATCTAAGTAGGTTGCAAGAGAGTAACTTCATACAAGAACAGCCTCTCGTCTGTCTTGTCGCTTGCATCACTTTTGCGCACAATGAACTAGTTCTATTAATATAGTAGAATTTGATAATTTCCGTTTATTAATGACAGTATCTCAACGGTCCACATCCGCACGACATCCGCAGTCCAAAGTGCGGATGCGAGAAAATGTGCGGATGTTCCGCGGATGCGGATGCGACCTACATCACTAATATATATATAATTTATATTAGGCCGGGTCGAAATTTTATATTGAAAAGATACATATTGTGAGGGGTTTGAATGGAACACGAACGCCGTCATAAATTATTTTCGCTGTTTGAAGCCTCCTATCCCTGGCACAATTTTTCACATTTTGACCTATATTGAAGAATATTCCATTTATACGAGACTTACTCTACAGTCAGGTTTTTTGAGGACATAAATCTTTATTAACGTATAATATTTTATTGAATAATGTACAGTATTAGGAAAATTAATCAAGTACAACAATATATTCAGAAAATAAGAGTAGAGGCATAATAAATGTGCTAAAATTCAATTCACTTTTTCATTGTTCCTTATCACACGAAAAGGGAAGAAATTTTCAATATCATTAGGAAATTTTATTTAATGTTTCCTACTCATTCCATTGGCCCTTCCATTTAAACTTGGGCAGTTTTCGCGTTGATTCTAATGAGTTTAAGATAAACTTTTGACGGTTGTCATATCCTATTCTTTCCTGACATGCCTTTGTCACTAGGTTCACTGCCATTTCCACACACTGACTGTGGCATGGAAAAGAAGCTATCTCCAGTGGCTTACATCGAGCCTGTAGTAGCTCATCGTCACTAAAATTGTTTAGCAGCGGTGGAGTAGTAATGATCTCTTTTTGCCAATCGATCATCTCGGTGTAGTCAGTAGATTGGAAATTGATTGTTCGAGGCAACTCAAAGTTTCTGGTACCTGAAAATCCTGTTCTTGAAAGGATGATTTTCTGAATAGCTTGCTCCCTAATTTCTAGTCTCTTGTCAGTTACCATTGATATGAGTGTATTTTCTGGGTGGGCAAAGTAGGCGTTATTCTTTAATACTGGTTCTATGATTGATCTATGTTGTTCATCTAAATTTCGAAGCAAGCACATTAAATGCCAAAAGTTATATGCACCATCAGTTGCATTAGGATGAGATTTTATCTAAAACTACCCTGGAGCATAGAACTGCATAATAATCTTGATTCTTGACTATATCTTGAAGGTTTTTATCGGGATTTGGCGTTGAGATATGTCGAAGGACCCTGTTGGCTAGAGTTAGCCAGCGAGCATGGTGAAGGGTACCTGGGGATCGACTGGACAGATCTTGAGAAGCGTCTCCAGTTTGCACTGCCAGACACATATCCTAGATATCTTTGATCACTGCTTAGCTCCTTCACATTATTTGCTGGAATTTCTTTAATGTTTCCCTTTACGCGAGAATATTTGACTACTTCCAATTCTGTTAAATCTGTTTTCAGTTTATTCCCAATTGAACCCACAAAAGTATTCGAACCTGTTGTTTTAGCATCAATGGCTTTGTAGACGTGCATAAAAGGCAGCTCATTCAAATGCAAGAGGCACACCAACCACTGCACTGGTCTGTGAAGGTGAATTTCAACCAGTTTTATGGCTCCACCAATTTTTCCTGTATTTACAGGAGTACCATCACACAGTAAAGCTTTGATAGTATCTGTGCTGTTCGAGTCAGCAGAAGAGTTAACTTTTATTACAATGTACCGAGCAGTTCCATTATCTGGTGTGACATGGTCTACATAGATGCTTCCAGGTTTTTTCACAATAATAGTGTTCTTCTTTTATCTTTCCACTTTTAGTTAATGTTATCATCTTTCCTTCCATTAAATCCAAGAGGCTCCATCTTCAGATTTTCGGATTTAGACCTAAAAGTATTTGTTTCACCCATGCGATTTCTTTCTCTTTCTAATTTCTTTCTGTCAAGCATGTTGGTGTGGTTAAGGATCCCCATATCTTTTAAAGCTGCATTGACTATTGTAGCTGCAGCTCTACAACTTACACGATAATGATCTGCTGTTAATGCCAAGTTTTTATAGGAATGCCTGTTCTGAATATTCTCAGTCAATTCTAAATCGGCCTCATAATCTACATCCTGACTCTCTGAATATACATCCATGTCTTCTTCGGTATTTTCTATAAATCCTGATGGTAAAACAGTGGTGGCTTCAGTCATTTCTTCTCGTGCTTTTAGTTGGCGGTTTTGTGCTTCTTGGGCTCTTGCTAAAGATCTCTTCTTTGTTGAACTAACTATGCGATCAATTGGTCCTAACTGATTTTTTCTTTGTTTTTGATCCACAAAAGACTCCCATTCTGCCATTAGTATTTTATCCTTACACCTGCAAGATTTCCTATAAATTCCCTTATCATATCGTTCACAAGAAGATATATCAAACATTTCATCATACTGAGCTACTTTTAAGGCAAAACTTTCATTTCTTCGATGTAACGGCACCTTGTTAAATTTTGAAGCTTCTTCTATTAGTCGACTGATTTTTAGATAGATACCTTTGGTGTTATTCGTAGGAAAAGAAAATTTCATCCAAATGTCTTCAATATCTTTTACAACAACCCTGTAACAATTATTAGCAATTGCTGATCCTTTTGATTTAGCTTCTTCTCGATGGCGCACAAAAAGGTAGTGTCTCACATCTGCTTTTGAAGGAGTCATGGCTGCTGGGAATTCCGTAGGATATCCAAAGGCTGCATTTGAGGACTTGCTTCTAGTAGTCATAATTTATATTCAGAAGTAAAATCAAATTATATGTGATTTATAATTTATGATAATTCAAATTATCACTAGGCAACAAAGATTTTGTTACAGAAGACCAAATAGGTGCTCCTAGCTAATTTCGGTATGCTGATTTCAAATCTATAATTAGATTTTTTCTATCACGTCTAGATTTTGTGTAAAATGCAAATCACTTTTAGTAAAATTTTCTACCACGTCCAGATTTTGGTTTTAATCGGCTTAATGCCAGTAATATGAAACTTGCTTTTCAAGGTTAAAGCAATTTTTTTGCCAACTATATACAAATTCGAACAATTTTGATAAATAAAATTTATCCCGAGTCGCTACGTGACAGTCAAGCAGAACGGTTGTTGAAGCTCTCTGCTGATGAGCAAGTGACAGGTTGTGGTGACTTGTGTGTTTTTATAGCATTTGTTTTGTACTACGGTGTGTATTTCTTTTTATTTTGCACATCGTAATAATTACTTTCTACGTTTTTTCAGATATTGTATGGTAATTCAAAATGGCATCAAATAGACGTGCTTGTGTAAATCACCCAGACAACTCTGCTTTGTCTGTGGACAATATACACCTAAGCCACAACGTAGAAACATAACAACAAAGATTAAACTTGCCTACAAGTGTTATTTTGACTGTAAGTTAGGAGACAACAGAGGGACTGGGCACCACATATTTGCTGTGCACAGTGCAATGCAATGTTAATAGCTTGGATGAATGGTAAAAGAAAAGCTATGCCGTTCTCAGTCCCCATGGTTTGGCGTGAGCCGAAAAATCACTTCAATGATTGTTATTTTTGCTTGACAAAGATTGCTGGTTTCACAAAAAAACAAATCAAAGATCACGTACCCAAACTGCGAATCAGCAATGAAACCAGTACCACATGATGAAACAAATCCACCACCAGTTCCACCAGCAACGATAACAGACAGCAGTTCATCTGAAGATTCTGCTAGTGATATAGAAACAGGGAAAGATGGCATATATGTTCCAGATGCAAATATTTCCCCACATTTGTTAAGTCAAGCGGAGTTAAATGACTTAGTGCGCGATTTGGAATTACCAAAAGAAAAGGCAGAGTTGCTTGGTTCAAGACTTCAAGAATTTAATCTTCTCCAACCAAACACCAAGTTTCCCATTTCCGCCATCGCCATTTGCAGTTTTCATCATTTTACTTACAGGAAGAAAACGTTTGTTTCTGCACGATATCAGTGGTCTGATGCAAGGGATTGGCTGTCGCTATGATCCAAAAGAATGGAGACTGTTCATTGACTCTAGTAAAGCTAGCCTTAAAGCTGTATTACTGCACAACGGCAATGAAAAACCTTCAATACCTGTAGCACATGCCACTGGCCTTAATGAGACTTATGAATCGATGAAACTGCTGCTAAGACTCATCAAATATAAGGACCACACATGGAATATTTGTGGCGACCTTAAAGTTGTATCATTACTTCTTGGGTTACAGTTGGGCTACACAAAACATATGTGCTTTTTGTGTCTATGGAACAGCAGAGATGACAAGAACCACTACAAAAAACATGATTGGCCATCTAGAACTGAACATGTTGTTGGTAAATACAATGTGAAACACCCAGCACTTATTGACCCTCAGAAAGTACATCTTCCACCACTTCACATTAAACTTGGCCTTATGAAAAATTTCGTGAAGGGTTATGGATCATCAAGAGTGGTTTCCAATATTTAAAGGATAAATTCAAAGGAATATTGACAGATGCTAAGCTAGAAGCTGGAGTTTTCACTGGACCACAGATCCGCAGTGTCATCACGACTCATCGTTTCCATCTAACCTAAATGAGAATGAACTAGGAGCATGGACATCTTTCGTTGAAGTTGTCAAAAATTTTCTGGAAAACCACAAAGCTGAAAACCACCGTAAACTCGTAGAAAACATGCTTAAATCTTATGAAATAATGGGATGCAGAATGTCGTTTGAAAATTCATTTTTTACATTCTCATCTTGACTTCTTCCCGGCCAACCTTGGGGCTGTAAGTGACGAGCATGGTGAGCGCTTCCACACAGATCTCAGTTATGGAAAACAGATACCAAGGTAATTTCAACCCAAATATGATGGGAGATTATTGTTGGTTCCTGCAGGAGGAGAGCTCGTCATCCTACAAGCGACAAAGGAAGAGGACACACCAAAGTTTCACTTAAGAACAGGAATTTGCCTTTCAGTAGTAACAACAAAATACTAACGCGCTTTGGGTGGATGGTGGGCGCAGGGTGGTAACTCCGCTAGCGGAATTCCGCTGTCTGTCTTAAGCCAGAAAAAGGAGGAAAGACATCCCTGTTCACTAATTATTTAAGTATGCTTAACATAAAACGTGGCACGGAAAAGTAGCTTAGACGGCTTTCGTAATAGAAGCGGGTGAGAAAAAAAATGAAAAATAGGGGTTTTCGGTTACACAAAATCTGGACATGATAGAGAAATTTTGATATCAGATCTGAAATCAGCATCAGCGCTTTAGTAGGAATCAGTAGTTCACGTGTCTGTAACAAAAAAAAAGTTGAAATTGTTGCCTAGTGTTATAATTAAAGCAAATTATTTATATTTATCTGAAAAATTATTTCTATTTATCTGAAACAAAAATATCAAGCATTAAACAAACAACTTACCATGTAACATATAACAACATTAAACATATGCAACTATGAAGGTAAAAAAGGGAGGAGGGGCATGTGATAGAGGTAGTAGGGTAGCGATGCTTAACTTTTATATTTTGTTAGTGATAAAAAAAACCTTCTCACATAGTGTACTTTAAGAAAAACATTTTCCCATTTTCGACCCGGCCATATATATATATATATATATATATATATATATATATATATATATATATATATATATATATACACAGGGGTTAGACAAAATAATATGAACACCCGCCGATTTCACTGGTTATCTTTACGGACTGCTCAGACACAAAGTAAACGGTCAAATGACTGGCAAACCTATTTAAATGCGTAACAGAGTGTATACGTCATGTTATAACCCTCACGTTGTTTTTACAGATCCGAGTGAATTATGAATTAGCAGTTATGAAAGACCTGTCAGACTTCCAAAGAGGCCAAATTGTCGGAGCGCGGATGGCTGGTGCATCGGTGACGAAAACCGCTCAGATGTTCAATGTATCCAGAGGAACTGTCTCTATGGTCATGTCTGCATACCAAAACCATGGAAAGACAAGCACCGACAAATGCAATAGTGGACGCAAGAAGAAGAAGCTGTGTGATCGAGACCGCCGGGTGCTAAAGCGCATTGTGACAAAGAACCATAAGACCACAGCTCCAAAAGTGACTGCAGAGCTTAACCAGCATCTTGCAAGCCCGGTATCGACCAGAACTGTACGTCGCGAGCTCCATGGAGCTGGATACCATGGGAGGGCTGCAATTGCCAAACCCTTCCTTTCGCACATCAACATTGAGCGGCGCAGAAAATGGTGTAATGACCATAAGAATTGGTCAATGGACCGGTGGAAGAATGTAGTCTACTCCGACGAATCCTCCTTTACGCTATTTCCATGTTCCGGTCGAGTTTACGTCTGGAGACAGCCTAAAGATGCTTATGACCCCGACTGCCTGACCCCAACCGTTAAGCATGGAGGCGGATCTGTGATGGTTTGGGCAGCAATATCGTGGAATACTCTTGGCCCAGCTGTAGCACTGCATGGTAGGGTTAACGCCCAGGTCTATCTGTCAATATTGGCTGACCAGGTCCATCCAATGGTCCAAACGCTGTTTCCCAATGGCGGCGCCGTCTTCCAGGATGATAATGCACCAATCCACACGCTGGGGTCGTTAAAAACTGGTTTGAAGAGCATGTTAGTGACGTAGAACGCTTGGATTGGCCTCCACAATCCCCGGATCTTAACATTATCGAGCATCTGTGGTGTCAGTTGGAGCAGCAGGTCAGAAGCCGATTCCCACCGCCGGCGTCTTTGGCGGAACTGGAGCAGGGTTTGCTCGAAGAATGGCTCAGGATTCCTCTAGCCACATTCCAAAAGCTGTATGAATCAATTCCCCGACGCATTGCAGCTGTTATTGACGCTAAAGGAGGACCAACTCCATATTAAGCATAAAAACCGCCATTTATCAAGGTGTTCATATTATTTTGTCCAACCCCTGTATATATATATATATATATATATATATATATATATATACAGGGCTATTCAAAATGATTCATCCGATTTCAACTGAGAATACTTCCGTACCTATCAACCGTGCATCAACTGGGCAACACCACATGAAAGAGGAAATCTCCGAGTTTTACAAGATCACCGCGAGGGGCTCCAAAGTCACGCCGTGGCCTAGCCTAACAACAAACAGTCAGTGTGAAAATGGCGTCCGTTGGATTGGTCGCAGTGGGCCCATGACTTGGTGCTCCACAGCTGGCCCCCTAGGTCGCCGGATCTTACACCGTGCGACTTCTTCCTTTGGGGTACGTTAAGGATACTGTGTACGTGCCACCGTTGCCCACATCTTTGGATGCTCCGAACTCGCATTGTTACTGCCGTAGAGTCAGTGACAACGGACATGCTGGAGCGAGTATGGGAGGAATTCGACTATCGTGTCGACGTTGCTCGTGTAACTAGGGGAAGTCACATAGAGCATTTATGAGGTGCGAGACAAAATTTGGACAGTTTTTCTTTTGGTTGATGTATCACAAATCACACTGTATTTGTAACATTAAAAAATATTCTCATTTGAAATCAGGTGAATCAGTTTGAATAGCCCTGTATATATATATACAGGGTCGGATCTAGAAGTTGCGAGGCCCTAGGCAGATCTAGAAATTGCGAGGCCCTAGGCCTATATATATGAAAATATGGACTTAATTATCGGTACTATTCCAGCAATATTAGAATCCCGCATAGACAGAACTATGCCAGCACTTAAAAATTAAACCAAACCAAAATAATCACGCATGGAAATTGTATAAGAAATATAAATAAACCATACAAATAGGTATAAATTATAATATGAATCAAGATTTGTATCGAAAATATAAGACAATGATTTCTAAGATTTATATAATAATACAGGGTGTCCGAGAATTATCTGTACAATTTTTGGCTGTTATTAAAAGTCAACCATGAAGTGTAGAAATTCCAGTGTTGTCCCATTTTACAGAGAATCTCATTAAGTTTTTTCTGATACCAAGTTTTGACAAGTTTTTTAGAAATTCCAGTGTGTCCGAACATTATCTGTACAATTTCATCTTTTAATAAAATTCTTGATAACACACGTAAAATTCTTAAACAAGATTATTTAGAATCTGTATTTTCAAAAGTTTCTTTTATTAAAGTAACGTTGTTACAAACATTCGATATGTGCACCATTAGTGATTCGCAAAACATCCAATCGATACTCCAAATGTTGCCATGTACGCTGCAAGCATATCCACATCAATTCGCTCAATAGCAGCTGTGATTCTTGCTTTTAAATCATCAATGTCTGTCACCCGCGTACATTTCTAAAAAACTTGTCAAAACGTGGTATCAGAAAAAACGTAGAGATTCTCTGTAAAATGGGACAACACTGGAATTTCTACACTTCATGGTTGACTTTTAATAACAGCCAAAAATTGTACAGATAATTCTCGGACACCCGGTATAGGTAATGACTTTCCATAGTATACAAACGTTTTTCATATGTGATGTATAAGAGATGTTGACATTTCATTTTTTATAATAGTGAGCGATCGACTTATCAGGCTAAATATTAATGCTTTAATATTTGGTTCAGATGCTCCTTGAATATTACAGCAGTGCTTTTCTACTTTTCTTCGAGCTAAACTCTTCAATTAATTGAGAATAATCTAATGAATTTGTTATATCGTTTCTATTGATAACATAGCTAATGATTGCAATCTCGCTTGAGACATGGTAGAACGCAAATATGTTTTAATAAGTTTGAGACGCGAGAAACTTCTTTCAGCCGAAGCAACAGTAACTGGGATGGTTAATACTATTCGAAGTGCAACATAAACATTAGGATAAATCTCACTTAGTTGTTTTTGCACTATATAAACAAGGGCATTTCCGAGATCTGTTTTCTCAGGTATAAACCTGCAAAGTACTTTAAGTTCTTCATAGAGTTCTAAATCATTAATATCACTTGAACAGAACGCGCAAAACGGCTTGAGCGAGGCCCCCTTTGCCGCGAGGCCCTAGGCGATCGCCTAGTTCGCCTATAGCTAAATCCGGGCCTGTATATTATAATATATATATATATTATATAAAGTAATGGAATTGCTACTAACTAATTATATTTTTTAGTAACTAACTGCGAATTTCACTTATTTTGTAAATGTGGTAATTGTAGTAATAATTTAATTACAATTTCAAGGTAAATGTAATTTAAAATGTAATTCCTCTTTCCACTTACTTTCTTACATAATACCATTATATTTGCATACTTAACTTTACATTAAAAAGTGGGAATATCTTTTCTTTTACAGTGTGATCACAAAGACAAACGTTCAGCCGACGACAAATCTCAGTTCATTCATTCGGGTCTAATTAGAGTAACGGTAAATAAATAATTTTGCTCATACGCATTAATGGATGTAATGTATACTGTGTAAACTGCGGTTCTTGGAGCTTCTTGGCTCTTACCTCGCCGAATGATTTCACCTTTAGTTTCAAGCTTTTAAGTAATGAGAACGTAATTCTGTTACTTTAGAAGCGAAGTGATTAGTGTTGTAATTTTAATTACTTTCTAAAAGTAATTTTTGCAGCACCTATTATATATATAATATATATATTTTGGCAAACCCACGAGGAAAAGGAAAAATTATTCTAAGTTCTTACGTGTATTCAGAAGTACACCTCGTCAGGGAATGAAGGGAGAAGGCAAGATGACGAAAATATATACTGTACGTATGTACAACGGGACAGAAAAATGAAAAGATTAGCACATGATTAACAAGAGTTAATTAAAGGCAGAAGGAATTTAAACAGGATATTGTCAATTTTATACATTCCCGCACTGTTATTGAAATTATTTTTAAAATGGACATTCTAGAATATTCCTTTCAATATATTTGTGTTTTGCATCATTCATTCATTTCACGTGTTTAATTGTGAAATTCATCCCATACATATATTCATGGTAGACCCAGATTAGGACCAGTATACATGAATATGTGTAGAAGTAGGGGTCAGTATAAGGCTGCCATAAGGCGATGTAAACAGGAAGAAGAGTCTATTCGAGTATCAAAGGCCTGTGAAGCTCACATAAATAACGATAACAAATTTTGGAAATTAGTTAAGAATCAAACGGGTGTCAAAAGTGTCCTCCCTCCGACAATCGATGGGGTGTCGGGGGATGATGAAATTGCAAAGCTGTGGAAAAACCACTACTCTAACATTCTTAACAGTGTGAGTAAGGATAATCTTAAGATAGATTGCAGCGAAACGCCTGTGGGAGGGACAAGGGAAAATACTTTGATATCAGTTTCTGAAGTAGAGAGGTTAATTAAAGAGTTAAGACTGGTTCTGCGTCAGGGGTAGATGACCTATCGAATGAGCACTTAAAATATGCCAATGACGTAGTATGTCTACATATATCATTGCTCTTATCAACCATGCTTGCTCATAGTTATATCCCTGCAGAGTTCATGAGGGTATATATTTTGCCCCTGGTCAAAAATAAGTAAGACGACATTCTGTCCAACAACAATTACAGACCTATTGTTGTCGCTTCCTGCTTCCGAAACTACTAGAAAAACTCTTGTACTCCGATTAAATGATTACCTATGGACATCTAATCAGTTTGGTTTTAAAAGGTCCCACTCAACTGACCTGTGTATCTATGTACTTAAAGAAACGATATCTAAATATATTGATAGTAATTCAACTATTTATAGCCGTTTCCTAGATATAAGTAAGGCATATGATAGTGAACTAAAATATTTTATTTAAAAAACAAGACAGGAAGATTCCCATGTACATATTATATTTAATGAAATTTTGGTATTCTCACCAATCTTTTACCGTTAGGTGGGGCAATGTACCATCCGAATGTTTTGGCTCCTCTTGCGGGGTGAGACAAGGCTCCTTGCTCTCCCCTATGCTGTTTAATGTGTATATTGACGGATTAATTGCTTCACTTAATGAGGTAACAGTGGGATGTTGTATAGATAACACAAGGATAAATAACTTAGTTTATGCTGATGATATGGTGTTAATAAGTCCCTCTGTTAAAGGTCTGGATCAGCTACTAAAAGTCTGCGAAGTGTATTCGCAGAAACATGATATTCTTTTTAATGTTACAAAAACTAAGGTTATGCAATTTCATCCTAAAAGCTGTAATCATCCAGCTGATATTAGGTTTAAAATGAAAGGTGAAGTAATTGAAGAAGTACAAGAGTAAGTATTTGGGTCAAACTATTACCAGCTCCTTGAGTGATGACTCGGATACAAGAAAATCTCGAAGCCTTTGTGCTAAAGTGAATATGACCATAAGGAACTTTCGGTTCTGTACAAGTGAAGCTAAACAGACACACTCGTACTTTCTGCAGTAATATATACAGAGAGCAACTCTGGGTGAATTATAAAAAAGGTTCTGGCAGAACTCTAAATTTGCTGTACAACAGGTCTTTTAGACTCTTACATAAATTACCCCCGAGATGCTCAGCTTCGCAAATGTTTGCTACCCGCAATGTCCCGAGCTTCCCGGAGGTAGCAAGACGTGCTCAATGCAGTCTGATGCAAAGAATTAAAAAATCAATCAACCCGATTAATTATCTAAGCTATGCATGAGTCCTGTCGATTATCCTGTAAGCTATGGACTTCTTGGTACGAAAACGTCTGTCTGCAACTCCACTTAAATTTGACATTACTGTATTATTTCTAATCAATTGTGTATATTTTTATCCTTAGTATGTAACCTGTCATTATATTAATATTATTTGTCATATGGACTATCGTCTGCCAATAAACCTTTTCATTTTATATATATATATATATACACAGGGTGTTTATAAAGTCCCTATCAATTTCAGTGGGAACGTAGCAAAAAGGGTAAAATTCAATAACAATATAATAGAAGGCATACATTTAATGAATACTTAAGCATATGTTTCTACATTATCATCATCAGTATCTCTACAGAGTTCGAATCTGTCAGCAACATTGCGGAACACATTTTGGAGCATGATCGGGGTTATTTTTCTAACTACTGTTACGATACGAGCACTTAAATCTTGCAGATCTGTAACCCTCGTTTGATAGACGTTTGATATGATAAAGCCCCATGCAAAGAAATCCAAGGGCGTTAGATCAGGAGATCGAGCCGCCCAGGGCTGTTGCCTCCACGTCCGATCCATCGATTTAGAAATCTTTCATTTAGGTACTCCCGAACAATGTTTGCGTAATGACAACGTGCCTCGTCTTGTTGAAAGACGGCGGTGTTTAAAATGCCATCTGAATGAAGCTGGAACATTTACGTGCTCGTACCGTAACAGCAGTTACAAAAATAACCCCCGTCATGCTCCAAAATGTGTTCCACAATGCTGCTGACAGATTCGAACTCTGTAGAGATACTGTGGTGGTGCTCATGTAGAATCATATGCTTAAGTATTCATTAAATGTATGCCTTCTATTATAGTGTTATTGAATTTTACCCTTTTTTGCTACGTTTTCAGTGAAATGGATAGAGACTGCAAAATAATTATTATAACCTGGATTTCCCAAGAAAGCTATTTATAAATTAAATGTTGCATCCTTACTCTCCCCGATACTGTAATCCCCTTACCTCCAATCCAAATAAATAAATAAATTAAAATAAATAAATATATATATATCAGTGCGGAGCAATCGAAAGATTTAGAGCTTATTACTTTTTGAGTGAAAACTCATGAGATTACCTCCAGCTCGCCAACTGCTTGCTATATTAGCTACTTACGTCTAGATTCGGTTTTAATGGTTTCATTGACTTGCAACGTCATCGATAATTCTTTCTTCAAATAAAACACCTTCAATATATATACATACAGGGTGATCCGTTTGGGTATGGATAAAATAAAATTGCTGTGAAATGGAAACAGTAACATTGTACAGTATAGTTTTTAATATTTGGCAAACAATGCCCAGAAAGATGGTAGATTGTGAAGATGGTAGATTGTGACAAACCTAATTAGTCTTCAACATGACCCCCCCCCCTTCCGGACAGGACAAAGGTCATAATGAGAGGCTAATTCTTACGACCACCTGCATTTGTTTTAGTGATAGACCCCGTTTCTTCAAATGTGTGGTACCACTGCACTATGGAGTCGTATTTTAGGAGCCTTTCGAACACCATACACACTGCGAAACTCACGCTATACCGCTGTCACACTCTCAAACTTAGCAAACCAAATGACAAGTTTCGCACGTTGTTGTGCATTAGCCGCCATCTTCGAAACTGGCATATGTCTCATAAGTCTGACAGCGGATGGCATAGCCTATCACAAACTCCCACATTTTATGACCAGATGTTCAACAGATGAGCGTTGTATCACTTCTCGGTAGATTCACAGCGTTTTTATTTTATCCATACCCAAACGGATCACCCTGTGTATATATATGCTACAACTCAGATTGGTCCCCTGAGAAACTTTTTCTACCCATAAGATCGTGCATGGAATAAGGAATTCTTCTGGGAAAATTAAATCCACTATAGTCCGAATAAGTAATGGTAAATGACAAATACTAGTTGTTTTTTTCCATGATGGAAGCCCAACGTGGGCAACGGGTCACCGTCAGAGAGACCCCAAAACCCATTGCTCACGTTGGGCTTCCATCATGAAAAAAAAACTACAGTATTTGTCATTTACCATTACTTATTCGTAATATATATATATATATATATATATATATATATATATATATATATATATATATATACAGGATGGTCCAAAAGTTATGCCTCATGGGGGATATTGTTAGAATATATTTTATGTAGTATTAACTTAACTCCAGGCTGTTTTTGTTTTGTTAAATTTACAGTGTCAAGGCCTTAATATTTACAAATGGCAGAACAACAACATAAACAATAATGTACACTCCAAAAAAGGTGGAATTAGTTCTACATGTTGAGGGTCTCAGTCAGAGGATGGCGTCTGCAGAATTTCACAGAAGACATCCAGAAAAACCACAACTTGATCAGCGAACTGTTAAAAACTAAAAGAAACAGGAAGCGTAGAAGACAAAAAGAGAAGTGGTAGGCCGCGATCAAGCACAAGTGGGGAAATGTCTGTCAAAGTGTACCAGGCAAGAGTAATAGCGAGTCCAGAACATTTAAGCAGGAAAGTTGCGCAAGAATGGAACATTTCGCATTAAAGTGCAGAGTTGTCAACATGGATATATGGAAAACCAAGCAATCAAGGACGAAAAAACAATATGTGGAAGATTTTCCATGTGACGTCACACTTTATACTAAAGGCATTCGTTGTACCAGCAATGTTATTCAACTGGTGTTTTGTCTGTCGAGCAATTTGACGCAACTGATTTTTATTTGGTGGATCCTGTGCACTCCAAACGACACGGATAAAAGTTTCCCTTCGTCACGGAAAATTTTCCGATGCTCCGAACGCAGCCTAAATTTGCTAAATTTTCACTAAATTACCTGAAATCGCACTAAAAAAGCTGGTAAACCAAGAGTTGAAAATAAACAACGTCATCACTTCTATATTACGTCAGCATGGATTCTCAGGGATCTGCTCTCCGAACGCATGGATTATTCAACAGTGTCCACACCAACTGTTTTCTGCTCTCTTTTTGCAAACAAACTAAGCAAACCAAACCATACACTGAATACTAAATTTGGTGTATTTTTTTGTAATGAGCTCTAACTCTAATAGATTATGTGAGAATTCAGTTAATTTAGTGCGTCGATATTTTTAGTGACGATTCCTCAAATTAGCGACAAAATTACTCGTTTTAGTGCATCAAATTAATTATTTCCAAAGTAAAGAGTGAATATATCATACGCATACACGGAATGAAGACGGGTATGGACGGCGCTAGTAAATGGCTTTTTTAAAGGTTTATTTTGAATGAAATAAATATTTTAAGAAACACAATTTACCATGAAAAAACGAGAACACGAAATTTGATAGTAAAAATCGGGAAAATTCCGAGAAAACTGAAGCGTTGGCATGTATGAAAGTGTTCTTAGAATGCTTAAAAGGAACAAGTTCCATCCATACAAAGTCACGTTTGTGCAGGAACTGCACGAAGACGATTGCGACAGAAGACTCGAATTCTGAGAATGGTTTTAAACAACACTTGCCACAAAGCCTACCTTACCACAATCCATTTTGTTCAGTGAGGAAGCTTCGTTCCACCTTAATGGACACGTCAATAGACATAACAGTATGTATCGGGCAGATGAAAATCCACATGTAAATGAAGGATATTTCCAAACGAATCCTAAACTAAACGTCTGGTGCGGTATTCATGATTTGAAAGTCATAGGACCAATATTCATCGATGGGAATGTGACTGGAAACGCTTATTTGGCTCTGCTACAGAACACAATCGATCTATACCTTGATAATTTAAGCTTGCTGAAACGAATTAACTTCTACTTCCAGCATGATGATACTCTTCCACATTTCGCTACAAATGTTCGGAATTGGTTGAACGAGAACATACCTCATAGGTGGATAGGTAGAAGGCGTCTGATTGAATGGCCACCACGTTCCCCGGACTTGACTCCACTCGACTTCTTTTTGTGGGGTTACCTCAAGAATAGTGTACGAAAATCGTCCAAGAACACTTGAACAATTAAAGAACAATATCAGTAGTCTATGCAACAACATTACTGCAAACACTATTGCAAATGTGTACAACAGCTTACGTACTCGCAGTAGACTGTGCAGTGAAATGAAAGCATCACTGTTTGAAAATCTCCTTTAATTAAACATTGTCGATTATCCACTAAAATGGGGCAGGACTTCTGGACCACCCTATATATATATATATATATATATATATATATATATATATATACACACACTGTATATTCTCTCCATTCTCTCCTAAAACGAAAATCCAATGAGTAGGATAATAATTATAATATGGATTTTCCAGGAAAGATTTACAAATTGAATGGCATCCTTGCTTCCCACAAGAAAAAAAAAAAAAAAAAAAAAAAAGAGAACCTTTTAATCCTTCATATCTCGGCAAATACGGTACATAGAACCATGAAATTTTAGTATGTTAGTACTAGGTAATTTTATGGTTTGTATGCCATCTTTTAGCATTTTAACCGAGAAATTGGATATATGGTGAATATTCCAGAAAAATCTTGCTAATCATAGGTTCGAGTTGATATATAATTAAAGCTATTTTAATTAACGTAAGCCAACTTAAATTTTGTTTTCCTCTTTTTCAGGTATTAGGTCCCAGCCCTATTTATAAAATGCCATTTACTTCAGAGGACCAAGTTCTTATAAAACACTATAGGCTTGAAAAACATTATGGACGAGAGAGATTATTGTTAGAGTTTCCAAAGAAAGGATGGACTGCAGAAGGTTTGGACAAGCTTCACGAAAATCGATAAAACAGATATGAAAAGAATACCAGGTAGCGGTATTAATCTGGCCACCAAACCAGGGTTGGCAAAAAGTGTGAGAAAAAAAAAAAAAAAAAAAAACGTTTTTTATCGGGTATTTTCGGGTTTTATCGGGTTTTTCGAATTTTCTATAGCTAATACAAGAAAAGTATAATAAAATTTAAAAACTGGCCTTTAAAATTTTTTCTGCTTATTACAGTATTTATTCATCGTTCTTGATAATGATTGTTGGTATTTTGTTACAAATACATATAGATGCTTTTTTAATATATAACTTAGATATAATAGCTAAAGCTTAGTATTACCAGTATTGTTTTTATTTAACACTAAGAATTTAAGAAACCATGCCATTTGTTGCTGGAAGTGGTAGGAAATCTTCTCATGAGTGGGCCGATGTCATACGAGTTGAAGGAAGCTCGAAGTGAAATGCAAACATTGTGGAATGGAATTAAGTTCTAAAATTGAGAGAATCAAAACACATTTACAAAAATGTATAAAGAAAAATGAAAATCCTCCAACTCATGATCAAGTTGCATTAAAATTTTCATCTGAATCATCAGTTTCTGAACTATCATTTGATTCATTTCCATCATCACCATCAGCTTCTGGCGTCTCTGTCAACAGACCTGATAGTTCTTCTACTTCTCAACCTCCAAAGAAGAAACCTAAATCTTTGTATTTCCCCCCATCAAGCAGTATTTGTAGTACTCCATTAAAGTCAAGATTGACCCAACCTCAGATGACCGATTTTGTCATAAAGACAACAGAAAAACAAAACTGCTTGATCTACAAGTTGCCAAGTTTTTCTACAGCAATGCAATAGCTTTTAATGATGCTAGCAGCAAAGAATATAAACAAGTGATGAATCTGTTAAGACCTGGGGTATTGCGCACCAACAAGAAAAGACCTAGCAGGAGATCATCTTACTGAAGTACATGATGAAATAGAACAGAATCTGAGTAATGACTTAACAAATGCTACAATAACTCCTACAAGATGGATGGTCATCAGTGCGGAATGAACCCATCATTGCCACCTCAATCCACACTGGCCGCTCAACATTCCTGCTATCAACGACTGATTGTGAATCAGAGAAGAAAACAGCAGAATATTGTTGTGAACTTGCTATAGCTGCAATAAATGAGGTCCAACAGAAATACAACAAAGATGTGAGTAATATGAGTTCATTAAAATAGCTCAAGTAAATAAAGTAACTATAAAATCCTTACAATACTACGTCAGTATAATATTATATTACTATGTATAAAATCCTTACAATACTATGATTATTTCTCTTTCTCATATTTTCAAGATATTTGCAATCTGTACTGAAAAGGAGAGCAAAATGAAACGCATGAAAGAACTACTTCAGGAGAAATGTCCTAACATTCTAACCTATTGGTGTTCATCTCTACCTTAATCTCCTGGAGAAAGAAGTTACACCTAATAGTGTATTAAAATACATAATCGAAATTAACAAGTATTTTCGCAAGAACCAATCATCAAATAATAATCATAAACCATAAAAATTATTTTTAATTTATTTAGAAAAAAAATTATTATATATATATAAATGTTCTCTCCAAATTCTTTTATTTTGTTAATCAGGAATGGCTGAAGGACAAGGGAGGACTAATGCCACAAATACCGAACGATACTCGGTGGAACTCGCAGGAAGCTTATGTAGACACATTTATAAAAAAATGTTCATAAATACATGGAAATCAATACTGAGCAAGAAATTGATGAAAAATTGCCACTGCCCTGAACAATGCAGGCTTATACAGAGAGGCCCTTCACCTTCAGAAGCAGCTAAAGGAAGTTGCTATTGCACTTGATAAGGTATAATTAGCCACCTATGAAAATTTGGTTACATTTTTAAGTATGGTACATCCGCTACTTAATTATTTTAATACCTACTCTAGTTTGATTTTAATTAATTAATTAATGCTTTGAGTAAAAATTTTATTTATACTTTATTCTGGGATTTATTATTATATCAGTGTAATCAAATTTTTGCAGCTTCAAAGTGATTCAGCAACTTTGTCAACTGCTTTTGAAACGTGGATACAGCTCTTGCAAAGTGAAGACCTCAAGCCATACAGAGCTCAAATTAAAAAACGAATGACTGATGCTATGGAACCATTCTTTTATGTAGCATACTTCATGGACCCTCAATACATGGGTAAGTATCAATATTTATAATTTATTTATAATATATTCTATCTGTTTTCATAGAACTAGTAATATATATATATATATATATTTTTTAACAGGAGCAGAACTTGATGAAGAGCAAGCAATGGCAGCAGAACAGTGGATAATCAGCAACAAGCCTCAATATCTAGCATATTTTCTGACTTTCAAAAAAACACAAGAACCTTTTCTCAGTATCAATGTTTAATAATCAAGTCATTCAACTGTATAGAAAGTCTTCCTCTACTTGGTGGCAATTGATGAAAGTACAAACTACAAAAAGAAATTCTATTTAGTATGGAAGATTTTTGCAACTTTTGTGAATATCTACCGAGTTGTACCCCAAGTTCAGCCGTCATTGAGTGTGTTTTCTCAACATCTGGACACATCTGGTCCAAGTTACGCAACGAGATTGGGACAGAAAAAGCGGGAAAGGTGGTCAAAATGTACAAATATTTGCGTAGTGGAAGTGAACTGAATAAAGACGAAGTTCGATTACGTTGAGATGTGCCAGTGCTTAATAAATAAATACTTAACTATGATTACTATCTGAATTTAATTAGTTTATTACTTTTACGGGGCACTTCATTTAATAAAATGAAATATTTTGGAGTTCGGTTTTAATTCAAAATAAAGTTGAAGTTGAGTTGAACTTTGCGCTTTTGTTATTTATTTAATAAAACAAAGTCCTACATGACTGCAATGACTTAAATACATGGTGTTGACTGTTATATTATTTTTATTAGCTTATTACACTAACTAATTGTTTTAAAATATCTGAAAAAAAACCGCTTGAGTGGGTTTTAATTGGGTTTTTCAGGTGGAGTTTTTCTGGAAAAAAAACACTGGAGACAACTGGGTCGGATCCAATCAGGCCAACCCTGCACCAAAAGTTTTGATTTAAATGCTGTCGATTACGGCCTTTGGGAAAATTTGTCAGAGAATTTATCGGGTCAAAGTAAGAAATGTCGCTCATTTACGACAGTTTCTTCTGGAGAAATGGGATGAGCTTCCACAAGAACAAATCGATAAAACCACAGACGAGTTCCGTCCTAGACTGAAAAAGGTTGTAGGAGTTCGTTGGAAACATATCGAGCAGTTTTTTAACATCAAGCTAGCACCATATGCGAGTACTTTAACTTTTTATCCGCACATACAATGCAGTAGTAGTGTAAATGGAAAATTTCCAGTAGCATAAAGAAATGTTCAATAAATCCTTAATTTTCATTAGTTTTCTTTGAAATTCGCTCACCATATAGGAAATTTACTTACAGTAGTTGTGGCGTGTGAAAGAAAAAAATATTGAAATCTGACCATAACTTTGGACTTTACAGCCAAAGTTCGATGTCTCCTTTCTTTTGCCGACCCGTATATATATATATATATATATATATATATATATATATATATATATATATATATATATATATATATATATATATATACAGGGTGGGCCGTAAGTTTCCATACATAGGAAAAATTAAACGTTTGTTTTTATGTTTCAGATACCCTAAGAATATGCGTTTGACGTAAGATCTTGTTTACTGATGAAGCAAATTTTTACGTCAATGGAGAGGTTAATCGGCAAAACATACGTTATTGGAGTAATGCTAACCCTAACTGGCTGAGTCCGACGAAGATGCAAGGTGCCGGTAAAGTGATGGTGTGGGCCGGGATATGGGGTGACAGAATTATTGGACCAATTTTTTTTGTCAGTGGAAATCTTAATGCCGAAAGGTATCTTAACATGTTGCAAGAAGAGATTTTCCCATCCCTGCTAAACGAGGAAGGTAACTTCCCAGTTTACTTCCAGCAAGATGGAGCTCCACCTCATTATGGTCTTCACGTGCGTCGGTATTTGGATCAGCAGCAGTTTCCGGATGCTTGGATTGGTCGGCGTGGTCCTGTGGAGTGGCCTCCCAGATCCCCAGATCTCACCCCCCTTGATTTCTATCTTTGGGGGCACTTGAAGGCCATGGTGTATCAGGAAAAGATACGAGACATAAATCATCTAAAGGAACGTATCACCAACGCCATTACAAGCATAACGTCAACTGTGCTAATGCGTGTTCATCAACAGTGGGGAACACGTATTGAAATGTGTTTTCAAAACAATGGCAACCATGTAGAGCATATTATATAAATAAAAATGGTTGTCAATAAAAAAATGTTTATTTTTCCTATGTATGGAAACTTACGGCCCACCCTGTATATATATATATATATATATATATATATATATATATATATATATATATATATTATATACAGGGTGTCCCATAAGTCCGGCATCATAGGAGAAATTCATATTTTTCTTTCTACAGGCCATAATGTCTGTGAGCAAGGAAGAACGAATCCAGATAATTCTACTCATAGGAAATCGAAGTCAGAGAGAGGGCGCTGCTGAATTTAACAGACTGCATCCAGACCGCGAGGATATAACACAGAGTTGTGTTAGCAGACTTGTTGCAAAGTTTAAGGAAACAAGATCCATAGAAGATAAACCACGCAGTGGACCTTCAAGGAGGTCCACTGACGATGATACAGCGACTGCTATCCTGGCTCATTTTAACAGAAGTCCCAATAAGTCTCTTCGGCGATTGTCCGCCGAGACAGGAGTGTCGAAAAGTAGCATCCATCGCATTCTTCAGGCTCACAAGTGGCATCCATATAAACTTCAGATCCTACAGAAATTAAGCGAAGATGATGATCCCGACCGGCGGATGGAATTTTGTGAATGGGCTACGGAACAATATGCTTGAGATGCCAATTTCCCGTCCACCATTCTGTTCAGTGACGAGGCTGTTTTTTTATGGAAATGGTGAGGTAAATCGACAGAACACCCGCTACTGGTCTCAAAACAACCTTCACTGGTGCATCTCGGGTGATGGTATGGTGTGGCATTTGGAAGGATCGCATCATAGGCCCCCCCCTTTTTCGATGAACATGTCACTGGAGGCACCTACCAACGTATGCTCAAGTAAGAAGCATTTCCCAGTGTCTTGAACGAAGAAGGAAATTTCCAACATGGTTCCAGCAAGACGGCGCTCCTGTACATTACAGCACCCAAGTAAGGGAATACCTGTACCAACAATTCCCTGGTCATTGAATAGGACGTCGAGGGCCTGTGGAATGGCCAGCTAGAAGCCCGGATCTCACGCCACTAGATTTTTATCTCTGGGGCCACTTGAAAGCGCTGGTATACGCAGAGAAAATTAGGAGTGTTGAACATTTGGGCAGCGCATTATTGGGGCATGTAACACCATTACTCCTGACATCATTCACCGTGTGCTTGCTGGCTGGGTATCACGACTGAATTTGTGTATTGAAAACAATGGTGGACATATTGAGCTCTCTTTTTTAGTGAGAACTCGTATAAGATATCTGTTGTTGCTCCCCGACATCCATGGCTCTCGCAAAACTTAATCTTTAATCTTAGTCTCCAGATTTGTATTTACTGACTTACAACTTTGTCATACGATGATTCTTTTTCAAATAAAGCCCTTTTATTGTTGACGAAGAACCCAAGAACCAATCATCAAATAATAATCGTAAACCATAAAAATTATTTTTAATTTATTTTGAAAAAAAAAATATATATATATATATATATGGTGTTCCAGAAGTCCTGCCCCAAAGGTTAATATTATGGTGTACATTATGGGGCAGGAATTTTGAGACACTGTATATAACGAGAGAGAGAGAGAGAGAGAGAGAGAGAGAGAGAGAGAGAGAGAGAGAGAGAGACAAGGAAAAGTAGTACCTCAAAAGGCCTTGCGGCCCATACCAAGGAGGTACCAATGGCAACGGGTGCCAGGGAAAGTTTTCTACACACTCAAATAGTGTGCAAGATTTGGTCTAACCTTTTCTTGAACTGATCCACAGAGGAACTGTTCACAACTTCCGAAGGTAACCTGTTCCATGTGTCACAGATCTTATACGTAAAGTAATTCCCACACACACTGGTCCTAAACCGTTTCAAATCCAGCTTCCAACCATTGTTGCGAGTTGGGTTATCATTTAAACTAAACATACTTCTAAAATCGACATCGTTCAACCCGCGTAAGAGCTTGAAAACCTCGATCAGTTGACCGCGCAGCAGCCGAGTTTCAAGCGAAAACAAGTTCAGGGCGCGTAACCGTCGATTGTAGCCCATATGCCTAACGGAAGGGATTAACTTTGTGGCCCTCGCCTGCACTCGCTCCAGCCTCTCAATATCTTTCCTGAGGGTGGGCGACCAGAACTGCACAGCATACTCCAGGTGCGGCCGAACAAGGGAATTGTACAGTGAGAGCACAATCTCCTTGTTCCGAAACTGAAATTGCCTCCTGATATAACCCAATAGTTTCTGGGCTTTCTTTTCCACCTCTACACACTGTTTCGTAAACTTAAGGTCGCTGCTAATTAGCACACCCAAGTCCTTTTCTAAATCAGTCACCTCGATATTACTACCCAACATCGAGTAGTCCGACTTGGGATTGGCGTAGCCAATGTGCATCACTTTGCATTTACCCAAGTTAAACGGCATTTGCCATTTTTCTCCTATCCTACCTAGGTCCGCACGCAGTTCCTCGATCGCTTCGGGCGTCCCAACATTGGCCCCAAGCTTGGTGTCATCAGCGAATTTGGCGATCCGACTGACGATGCCACCGTCGATATCATTTATGTAAATGATAAACAACAGTGGCCCCAAAACGGAACCTTGAGGAACCCCACTAGTGACCGAGGCCCAACCCGAACTAGCCCCTTTAATTACCACCCTCTGCCGCCTATTCCTCAGCCAGTTTTCAATCCAAATACCTATTTCCCCACCGATACCCAGAGCGCGCACTTTCGCCATTAGCCGGCGGTGAGGTACCTTATCAAAGGCTTTCTGAAAGTCGAGATAAAGTATATCAATCGCCCTACTCTTATCGTACTCACTCAACATGACGTGGAAAAACTCGAGCAAGTTGGTGAGACGACCTATGCCGTCTAAACCCATGTTGGGAGTCCCCAAGCAGCTTGTAGGAATCCAAATGGTCAACGATCCTATCAGCTATTATCCCTTCTAATAATTTACCTACAACTGAAGTGAGACTAATGGGACGATAGTTCCCTGGACTTTCGTGATCCCCTTTCTTAAAGATAGGGGTCACGTTGGCCTCCCTCCAGTCACCAGGCACCTGGCCCATCTTCAACGATTTGTTGAAGACTGTAGCCAGGTGGGGAGCCACCTGGTCGCGCACTTCTCGCAACACTCTGGGGAGAAACTGGTCTGGCCCAGGAGCCTTAAACGCGCTCAGTTTGTCTATTCTATCGGCAACGACTGTCGCGGTACATCTAACACTATCCAGGCCAGCACCTTCGTGCCTCACGTCTGGCTCGGGGATGACGCGGGTATCCTCCCTGGTGAACACTCCCGCAAAGTACTCATTAAGCACATAAGCGATGTCCGCGTCGGAGGTCCGCAGAACGCCGCTTCCGTCCTTTAACGGACCTATCATGCTTCTAATGGGCTTTCGCTAGCCTAACCTTCGCCTTCACTTCCCTACACAGGCGGACATACGCTTCAGTGTTCTCGTGGGAACGATTGGCCTTCGCCCTCCTATACGCTACTTTCCTATTTCGGATAGCCGAAGCGATGTCACGATTGAACCACTTAGGCTGCGTTGAAGCAGGGGTGACCGGTTTTGAGGGTATGGCAGCAGACTGCAGCACCATAAACTCGTCCCGGAATGCACTCCACACTCCCTCAACATCGCCGCCAACCTCTAACCCCATCTCTCCTACGCTATCCCTAAGGCTAACAAAGTTCGCCCGCCGGAGATCGAGCTTACTGCCTCTCGAGTTACTACGCTTCACCCGAGGGACGCACACACGGAACCTAATAAGACCGTGATCACTCCCGCCCAATGATTCGTCAACGGTGAGGTCAGTGACGAGGTTGTCTTCGGTCGTGAATACTAAGTCTAGAACGCTTTCGCCTCGTGTAGGCTCGTTGACCCACTGAGTGAGGAAGTTCTCATCAGCAAAGTCAACTAGCCTCCTCGCTTCAGCATCGGCAGTCCTGTTTTCCCACTTTATGCCGCGACAGTTGAAGTCTCCTAAAACTACACACACCCTATCCCCTAGCAGGCTACTGAGTTCGGTGTACAGGGCTGTATCCTCCTCGAGGAGGAGATGCGGAGGTCTGTACACCAAGATTAATCTATAGTTCGTCCCTCCCACGTTCAGATCGACGCCAAGCAGCTCCCGTTCCGACCGGAACTGGCAGTCAACCGGACTCACCGTGTGTCTGACGTATATTAGTACCCCACCCCCACCTCCCGGGTGCGGTCTTTGCGAAACATTCTATACCCGGGAATTTCGAACTCCCCAACGTAGTCCCTACGATCAGTATGAAGCCAGGACTCGGTGATAGCAACGATATCCTGGTATTCTGATGCTAAGAGCGCCCGTAGCTCGCAAAACTTGTTCCTGATCGACCTAGCATTAAAAAGCATTGCACGGAGGGAGCTTCCCCTATTCTGACCGCCCCTTAGCACGACCCGTTTCCCGAACAGCCAGGGCTGTCGGGAGTTGAAGAGCCCCTCACTAACGAGGGGACAATCTCCGCAGGAGCCTGAGCCCCCTCCAACGTGGAAGGAGAGTCACTACCTGCTGTTGGAGGGGGACTACCTGCTGTTGGAGGGGGACTAACTGTTTGGGGAGCAGGATCAATTGCTGGTTTGGGGGGTCCTAGTTTAAAAGTTTGGGGGGTCCTAGTTTAAAGTTAGAGAGAGAATTGGTTCTAAAAGTGTTTATACAAAATTCATAGCGAATTAGGACTCCAATACAGCAGCTGCGTTACGCCTTCTTCGTAGATATAAACTTAATTTCTATTTCTAATACTTATACAGAAATTTTGAGCGACTACTGAACGCGCACCACATCAAAATGTAACCGACTATAACGTAATTTAACTCAAAATAAGCTCCAACACATCTCCTGTTCACTCTGATTATAATGAAGGAAATACAGGCCACGTTTAAGTTTAGTTCGATTTAGTCGTAAATGAACTGAAAATAATTTTAATTGAGCGAAAATCCTCGTTAACAAAAGACTGTTTTTAAAACATTTAGAAACAAGATTTCTTGAATTTTGTTATCTACGAAGGCCACTCAATATATTTTGCCCCACCTTTTTTTTTTTCTTTCCAAGTTTCCTTTAAGTTCCAGAAATTTTGTGCACAAGTAGTTACATACCTTTTTTACAAGTTTTTATTTTTCCACATAGTCTCCATCCTTTTCTACGGCTTTCCTCCACCTCGAAACAAGGGCCTTTATTCCTTGCTGGTAAAAGTCTGCTGGGTTCTGCTGGAGCCACCTCTTAACCTCCTCAACAACCTCATCGTCACTCTGAAACTTTCTTTCACGAATAGCATCTTTCATTGGCCCAAACAAATGAAAGTCTGAAGGTGCCAGATCCGGGCTGTATGGGGGGGTGGGGTAACAGTGTCAAGCGCATTTTTGTGATGGCCTCTCTTGTTTACAAACTGTGAATAAGTCTTTGGAGTCTCTGTAGGGTAGCAACATATTCCTCTGAGTTGATTGTTTGTCCCTTCATAATGTTGACCAGAATCACCCCTTTCATGTCCAAGATGATGGTGGCCATAACCTTTCGTGCAAAGGGAGCCATTTTGAACTTTTTCTTGCGTGGGGAGTGTGCGTGATGCCACTCCATGGATTGGCGTTTTGTTTCAGGTTCAAAGTGGTGTACCCAAGTCTCATCCCCAGTCGCAGTTCGAGAAAGGAAGTCATCCCCTTCTGTTTCGTATCGAACCAACGACTCTGAAGCAATTTCTTTTCTTTGGGCTTCGTGATTTTCAGTCAGTTCGCGAGGAACAAATCGTGAACACACTTTTGAGTATCCCAGTTGCTAAATTATCGTATTCACACTTCCTTCACTAATTCCTAGCTCCAGTGATAGCTCCTTGTATGTGACGCGCCGATTTGATCGAATGATGCTGTTAGCACGTTGCACAGTGTGAGGTGTCACAGCCGATGCCGGGCGACTGCTGCGTGGCTCATCATCGAGGCTGGCTCTCCCTCTCTCCGATGATCCCGCACGTTTAGACCAGCGTCCAATTGTGCTTCGATCAACAGCAGCATCTCCGTAAACGTTTTGTAGACGTTTTTTAATATTTCCAACTGTTCCCTTCTCTGCGGTTAAGAACTCGATAACAGCTCTGTTTACGACGCACATCGCTGACAGACGCTATTTTCGAAACTGCGTTAACCATCGGTTTTATACAAGGAGGGGAGGTTCAAACTGGAAAAATCTGGTTATGTGAAGCGCAGAAAGTTCAAACTTACGGCCCAAAAGACATTTCAGCCCCATGGCCTATTATTTAGCTAAGAAAAAAGGGTGTGGCAAATTATATTGAGTGGCCCTAGTATATTATCTATCTAGCCGTTGTACTTTCCCAACTCTGGTCTCATTTAGACTATAAACTTAATCGTTTTTAATAAAGTTACGAAATTCTAAATACATACAGCGTGTCCATAAAGTTCAGCGTCATAGAAATGAACAAACTGTAGTCGGTATACTTTGAACTATGATCTTGGACTTTATGGATACCTCGTTTATATTTATATTTTCCTAACTTTATTAAAGACGATTAAGTTTATAATCTAAACGTGACCAAAGTAAAGTTTTATGCTCCGCAGTTCCGTTAAAACAACAACGTGACCGTTGGCGATTTCTTTTGCGTACCGATAAGAAATATTAATTTATTTTCACAAGTTTTTCTTGAAAATAATTCAAAAGCTTAAAAAAAATAAATTTATAAATGAAAATCTGAAAGAAAACCAAATTCAACGAACTTCTTTTTCTGCGGTAGTCAACACAAAATAAACACTGCTTCCTTTCGATAAGTTCTGAACTTTATGTCAAAAGTTTAGATGGGTTCACATTTATTCATTTTTATCGAAATTAGAATCTATTTCTTGTGTAAGTATAGCAATTTGTTCGCTATATGATATAAAAATGTATCTACCGACAGATAGAAATAGATAGACGAGAACATTAAAAAAAAAAATATATATATATATAGTAATATTAGGGTGGTCCATAAAAACAAACTTTTAATATTCTTTGCTCCCACCCCCTGAAATTTGTTCCTATGCGGTAGATATTACCGCATGCAAAAAATTATGTCGATTCAAAAATAATTATTAGTGGTCGCCAAATGAGTTGAAATATTATATCTTTCACTCTTCGCGTCTTGAAATTGGTGCACTATGGGTGGTGCACTTCAGATAACTTATATGGTCCTATTGTTAAGACTTGTGTTGAAAGTACAATGGTTTATACCTTCCTCAACCATTCGAGCCCCCTGCAAGAGAATGACCCACTTAGACTAAGGAATAGAGAGAAAAACAAAGTTATCATTTAATTCTTGACTTTCTTATTTTAATTTCCTTTATCTTCGTGATTGGGTTGACGGTATGAAAATGTGTGGTAGCCAAAACCATGCTGTATTATTGTATTATATATTATTTCCATTTCGTGTTCATTTTAATATTATTGTTTTCTATTTTACAGAAATTTTGTTAAAATTAGATCGATTAGTTTAATAGTTTATGTCCAATTATGTCGACTCGGAAGAAAGCTGAGAGTTGGCTGATAGAGCAACCACCAGAGGAATTTTCAAAACCACCACCAACCAACCAACCAAACGGTCGGTTTTGCAACGTTTCTGTCATGTGCGAATCGGAAAACCGACCCTTTCTATCAGGGAAGCTGCCCACGCAGTGGTGGAAGAAATCATAGGGACGTAGGAAAGCGGTGGAATCCCAACCATAAGAAAAGATCACGCGGTTACTAAACTGGAGAAACTCTATGCCACATAAATGAATTTGAAGAAGAGTAAACATAAAAAGAAAAATTTGGGAATGGTAAAACAGCAGGAATCATTCAGCGAGGACACCGAAATATTATTTGATATAGCGGCCCAAGATGCTCTGGAGTGGATCAAAATTGCTGAAGATTTACGCTTCTTGGAAGATCAGAGGACGAAATGGATGATGGCAATGACTACATTGGATAAGAAACTGTCAGAGAAAGTAAAACGCTCACGGCAGAAAAAAAATGGATGAAATGAGGAGGAAAGAATCAGCGCAGATGGAGCTTCAGGCCCTCAACGAGACAGTCCAACTACCATCATCCTCGTAGTCGATAGATAATGACTCAGATAATACATACGGTGCCAAGATCAAGCATGACACGCCGAATCCATCGAATCCTTGCGAGAAAATTATGGTCATCACTGCCGAAGTAGCAGCAACAATGGACCGGATTAATATCTCAAATCGGAATGCAACCTTTTTCCATGCGTCCACATCAAGAAGTCTGGGAATCTCGTCCGAAGAACTTTCAACATCCAGGAGTCAAATCCGGAGAGATCGTCAACGGCAAAGGCAAATCTTCAGTCAAACTTCTCGAATACATTTTATGCCAGAGGTTCTATTTGTGGTCCAATGGGACGGCAAACTGCCCTGTAGACTGGATATAAACACAATAAAACAGACAGATTGTCGAATCTCGTATCAGGATTGGGGATCGACAAGCTCTTAGGTGTACATAAGATACCGCGAGCAACGGGAGAGGACATGGCAGGTGCAGTATTCAAGACCCTCCAAGATTAGAATCTTCTGGACCACGTCGTCGGAATATGTTTCGATACAACTGTTTCCAACACAGGAGCATGTACTCTTGGAAAAACGATTTAAGAAGCTGTTGAACCTGGCTTGTCATCATGTACACGAGATTATTATAGGTGATGTCTTTACTGAGCTCTTTGGTTCCAGCAGTGGTCCTGATGTGCTCATCTTCAGGAGATTCCAGAAGGATTGGAATTCCATCAATCGAGCAAATTACCAAACTAGCCTCATTCCCATTGACGCGCGTGGTGTCATCCTTGAATGGAAGAATGAAGCCCTGGAATTCACGCGAAATCTACTCTCTGGTCCCTCTCAACCGCGTGACGACAACCAAGAATTTTTGGAACTTATCATCTGCTTGGGAGATCGTCCGGAAAGGGAATACGATTCCGAGCTCCCGGAGCTTTTCACCACGCACGCTGGATGGCAAAAATTTTATATTGGCTCAAAATTTACTTGTTCAGGGGGCAGTTTAGGCTCACCATCCACGAGATGGTAGGTGTTGAGCACTGTAGTTTGTTCATCAGTCTTGTCAACAAGATGTGGTTCACAGCTCCGAATACAGTCCACGCCCTTTTAAATGACCTACATGCTCTGACCAAGCTCCGACGACACGGTGAAGTTAAATGAGAAAAATGCTGTTAGGGTGAAAAAGGGAGACAGAAGGATTTTACATTCTGACATAGATCTGGACCGATTCATTATTCATTTCTTTGTTCGAAAGGCTGGGTATTAGAACAAAATGGCTGGAAACTCACCCAAGAACGTGGCCCAGTAATAAGGATTATAAGAAAGGGGCAAGAGTTAGCGAAAGCTCTGAAGTCGGTCAATGATTGTGCAGAAAGAGCCGTGAAAATGGTCAAGGACTTCAACCGGGTAAGGACAAATGATGAAGGTCAATTCCAATATTTGCTGCAGGTGGTAGAGCACCACAGGAAAGAATTCCCAACTTGCAAGAAAACAGACCTGTGATTTTCTATATTAGTCTAATAATGTGTTTTTCTAGTAATTTGTTTTTTAAGCTCCAGCACTTGAGAATTACCTAATAAAAACTTATTTTGAAACTGGCGCGTCACATACAAGGACCCAGGAATTAGTGAAGGAAGTGTGAATACGATAATTCAGCAACTGGGATACTCAAAAGTGTGTTCACGGTTTGTCCCTCGCGAACTGACTGACAAGATCACGAAGCCCAAAGAAAAGAAATTGCTTCCGAGTCGTTGGTTCGATACGAGACAGAAGGGGATGATTTCCTTTCACGAATTGTGACTGGGGATGAGACTTGGGTACACCACTTTAAACCTGATTCCCCACGCAAGAAAAAGTTCAAAATGGCTCCCTCTGCACGAAAGGTTATGGCCACCATCTTCTGGGACATGAAAGGGGTGATTCTGGTGGACATTATGAAGAAAGGACAAACAATCAACTCAGACATATATATTGCTACCCTACAGAGACTCCAAAGACGTATAAAGCGAGTTCGACCGGAGAGAAAACTGGAAGACGTCCTTCTTTTGCACGATAACGCAAGACCACACAACAGTTTGCAAACAAGAGAGGCCATTACAAAAATGCGCTTGACTGTTACCCCATCCTCCATACAGCCCGGATCTGGCACCTTCAGACTTTCATTTGTTTGGGCCAATGAAGGATAGTATTCATGGAAGAAAGTTTCAGTGACGATGAGGTTGTTGAGGAGGTTAAGAGGTGGCTCCAGCGGAACCCAGCGGACTTTTACCAGCAAGGAATAAAGGCCCTTGTTTCGAGGTGGCAGAAAGCCGTAGAAAAGGAGAGAGACTGTGGAAAAATAAAAACTTTTAAAAAAGGTATGCAACTACTTCTGTACAAAATTTCTGGAACTTACAACGAAACTTGGGGGGGGGGGGGGGGGGGGGGGAAGTTGGGCAAAATATATTGAGTGGCCCGTATTTTTACTCCGCGACCTCTATATACATTCCTATTTTCTTAATTTTTGATGAGAAAGAATTTTTTACCATTGTAACAAAGTGAGAGGGTGGGACAAGGGAAATCAAGAAAAATTTTTTTTTGCTTTCAGGTAGACCACCCTAATATATATATCGGGTGCAGCATAAGTCGGTTTACCGAGAATAATGGAATCATCTTGTGAAGAATAATATTTATTATTTACTACAGAAATTATTCAGTGTCCTCCATCATGTTCAATACATACATTGAATCTCTGAACGACTGAACAACAAATAGCGCAGCACAGTTTTTTATTATTTAACGTCTCGAACTGTTGGCGTATCAAAGTCTTCGTGTGATCGAAGTCCTGAGGTTTCTGGCCGTAGACTATCTTTGATTACACCCCACAATTTAGGTTTTTCACAAATCAAAATTTTTTTTATTTTAGATCATATACCCCATTACCCCATGCCCCATTTCCATTTCATAAAAAAATGTGCGTAGCCAAATTTCAACAAAATCGGATGATATTTACAGGTTCCGCTCCTTATATGGTAAACTCTATCCTGATTTGCTTCCAGTTTGTACATAACCGGCCCATAAAATTGCCCCTTTTCTTGTGCTGTAATAGTGCGAGATTGTTTATGGTTTCATCCATGTCAAATAAAGTTGGTACAGGGCGCAACCTCTAAATATTGTTGAAACTTATTGAAACTTGGCTGGATTTACTTTTATTCTAAATGGATTTGGGGAGAGAGGTATACGAGGCAATCTGAACCTTATAAAATTTTGACTATTACCTTGAAACACCCTACCCCACATTGAATAATCACATCACACTGATTATTCAATGTTGGGTATAATCAAAGATAGCGTCAACGGCCAGAAACCTCGGGACTTTGATCACACGAAGACTTTGATACGTCAAGAGTTCGAGACGTTGAATAATAAAGAACTGTACTGCCCTGTTTGTTGTTCAGTGGTTCAAAGATGCAACGTGTGTATTGAACATGGAGGACACTGAACAATTTCTGTAATAAATATTATTCTTCAGAAGGTAATTCCATTATTCTCAGTAAACCGACTTATGTCGTACCCGGTCTATATATCTATATATACTGGGTGATCCAGATAAATGGGACCCATAAAAAAAAGCCAAATATTCTTAATATTTAATTCCTTTCATAAAAACTATATATCATTCGAAAGAGTAGAGTTACAAGTTTATTATGAAATATTTATTTTTTAAAAATGACTCCTTTCAAATGTGCTCCATTAGTTGCCAAGCATTCCAGTGTTCTCGCTTGTAAGTTCTGCATCACTTTTGCAAGTGTGCGCGGTGGTATGGCCTGTTGTTGTTGTTGACGTTATAAGAGGTGAAATTAAATTAGAAGGCCGAGAGCTGTGCCTTGTTGCTTGTAAGGTTGGATTCGGTTGTTTATTTCTAGTGCGTGAACGTTCCTGCGGCCAATGTTAATAACTGTGAATTTCTGTTGGTTTGTCTGAATTTTCCAACGTTCCTCGAATTCATTGATTCTTTCAATTTGTCTCTTCAGCCTGTTGGCGTGTTTACAGTTCCATTCAAGTGAAAATGGGCTTCGTCTGACATAATCAAAGTTGCTAGAAAATTGGTGGTGTCATTTACCTTCTGTTGGATCCATTGACAGAATTGTCGTCTTCGTGCGAAATCTCCATCGTTTAGTTGTTGCACTGTTTGAATTTTATATGGAAAGAGCATTAAATTTTGCTTGAATATACGGGTGTTGTTCCATATCCAACTCCTAACAGCTGAGAAGCACGTCTGATGCTTATGTTAGGATTATCCTGTACAATTTCATGAGTTCTGTTAATGATCTCGTCTATCCTTGCTGTGCGCACTCTTCCAGTTGGTTTTCTTTTTCCAATGCTGCCAGTTAGGGAAAAATTTCTGACACACCGACGGATTACTTTCTTAGGTGATTTTGACATCTGAAAATTTGTCTTGAAAGATCTTTGAGCTGAAACTACACTTCTTCCATGCTCATAATATTGCTCAGTTATGAAACGCAGCTGTTCCACAGTCCATGCAGTCATCTTGAAGGGTTAGTTTTAACTAACACTTTTATTTTGTTTTGTATCTTATCTTGTCTTGTATTGTCAAAACCTATACAATCCTGTACAAACTTGTAACTATCCTCTTTTATAAAAGGACTTATACTTTAAGAGTTACAGGGGTTTCTTTTGGGTCCCATTTCTCTGGATCACCCTATAATGCGTCTCGGTGGTATAGTGGTTAGCGTCGCTGATTACGAATCCATCGGCCCCAGGTTCGAGACCCGGTGACGGCAGCCGGCGTGCAGCAAAACCCAGCTGTTCATCCTTCCACACAAAAAGTGGTTAGTAGATAAATGGGTACCCTAAGTAGCCTAGTGGTTAAGACGCTGGGGTATTGGTTGGATGTGGTTCGGATTCCACGTTAAACTGTTGGTCTAAGGTGGAGTGAAAAGCTTGACCTTCGTCAGAATGAACAATTCGGGCCGGAAGCTAACCAAAGGTGTATATATATAAGCAAGACTTAAAATGTTAAAATAATTCCCCAAAAAGCTCGACAACAAAGTACAAAATAAACCAAAGCAATTTTTTAATAACATTTTCTCAAGATAAATGGTGCATGCGCATTATCCGCTTTGGCTGCGTCCGTTTTCTCCTTGTAGGAAAGTTTTTAAATTTTAAATTTTCAGCCGCGTGAATCTGTTCATGAGCGAAGCACCAATAACCCTCCACCCACAAAAAAATTAATTTTCAACAAAATCTAAAACTATGTTAACCTTTCTCTACGGAATGCACTGTTATTAAGCCACTTTTCTTTAACGTATTTCATTTTAACCTCAAATGAATATACAGGGTGTCCCTAAAGTCTGGACACATAGGAAATATCACTAACTATAACTAACTATATGTTATTATTATTATTATCTTAAATTCATGCAACTGAGGCCTAAGGTAGGCCCACATCGAATCAGCAACCCTGAGGTAGGACCAAATAGGACCTCCAAGTCCATAAGTTATGGACTCGGAGGTCCTATTTGGTCCTACCTCAGGGTTGCTGATTCGATGTGGGCTACCTTAGGCCTCAGTTGCATGAATTTAAGATAATAATAATAATAACATATAGTTAGTTATAGTTAGTGATATTTCCTATGTGTCCAGACTTTAGGGACACCCTGTAATGTGGGTGAAAGTCTTCACACTCCCTTTGCTCATTTTTCACAATTCTCATTCACAACGAAGTAGTTGGTTTAGTGTCTCTTCCAAAATCACCCAGATTGAGTGTTTCAACGGATTAACGATGGGCGAGTTTGAA